>WTSP01023922.1:0-10170 GCA_025331215.1 Actenoides lindsayi
TCTCTCTCCCTTATTCCCTTTCTCTTCCCCTTTGGGGAGGGAGGGGGGTTAACAGAGAGCGTCTGTTATAGGTCTAATGAAAATATTGGTTTAAATTTGTCATTTTAATGAAAATATCAATTTAAAGAAGATGCTTGGAGTCAATACTTCTAAATGAAACATGCTTGTTCCAAGATGACATTCAGAAATACTTTGCCTTTGCTAAGAAAAAAAAAAAAAAAGTGAATTTCTGTTTACCTGTTTTTCCAAAATAAAGCATATTTTCATGGAAGATTTTCTTGCCTGGTGTCTTGTATAAAACCATTCTGACATGGAATTTGTCATCTGCTCCAATATTTCTTGAATGTTATCTGATGATAGGGACCCCATTCTGCCCTCCAATAAACCTCATGTCAATTCCCCTGAAGAATAAACTTCCACATAATGTTTGAGGAGCTACAGATTTCTTGATGGAGATTTTAAAAATCATCATCATCATCATCTGAATGCTTTGTGAAAGTGAGATCTGGATACTTCTGACTCACAGGTGGTACCCTAGCACATCTCAGGGATCTAGTTGCCCATTACCGGACAGTCTTCGGTGAACTTTCTCACAGATTCAACATTTGGAACCCAAACCTTGGAACCCCTCTGTGAATATGTCCCATATATGTCAGTGGTAACATAGTTCTGCTCTGGCTGCCTGAAGTTTCTTTGCCCCATCCACCTCGAAATATTTTGATGTCTGCTTACAGCACCTTGGCTCATGAGGGGTTAACTTTGTTTTGTTGTTTTCCTCAAAACTTCAGAGATGGCAAAGGGTGTCAGACAGCTTTAAATATGCCCTAGTTTCAGATGTAACTTCAAGTGTTGATCCTGCAGTCTAATAACACTCCAAATGGCGCGACTAAGCAAGGGAGAGAGGCTTGTTTCTGTCTGGAGATCAAAGTTACACCAGCTGAACTGTGCTGTGTAGCATCGCTGCAGGGGCTGGCTGGAGTGTGCTTTTGCTGGAAAGCTTTTTACATAGTATTTATGACCAGACTTCTCAGTACATAAAGTTATCTGTGAACCAAGAAACTCTCTCTGGGTGTGGAGCTGAAGAAAAAGACACCCAGGTAAGAGGACTCATCTGTCTGGGTCTCACCTCATGGGATTTTTCAGGTGACCCTCCCAGGAACCCCCATGGATAATTTATGTGCATCTTCCTCTTTCTTCCTTTGATGGACAAGTATTTATTTTCCTATTTTTTAGCCTAACTGGGGTGAAAGGGAAGATGCCAGAAGCAACAATTCATGTTTGCCAGGTGATTGGGAAACCAGTCAGAGAGGCAATGAAGCTTTGGGTGATTTTTTTCCACTGACATCAGAGAAGGATGGCATGGCCTGCCCTATTCAAGCAGTTCAAAGGATTCTTCATATTGGGGAAGGAGGACTAAATATAAGGATTGAGACGAAAAAAAAAAGAAAAAGATCAAATAATCTTTAACAACTTGGATGTGTGTGATCTCAGATGCCTACCGACAATAACATGTTATTGCTTATCATTATTGCAAGACAGAATTAAAACTGCTTTAGTACTTCAACCGTGTGTTTCTGGACTGCAGCATGCCAGCGTTTCTTCGATGCACAGCAGGAAACTGTGAATTTCTGGGTTTATAATAATGGTTTGGAGGGCACTGAAAAGATCCCTAAGCTGCAGTTTACCAGCATTTCCTGCTGTGAGTTGTCATAGGCCTAACCCCATCTAAGCACAGCTTTCATTTCTGAGTGTATCAGTTTGTGTTGGTCTCTGGACTTGGCACCGAAATTGATATAAGTTGTGTTTTAATAGGACTTCTCTGCTGTTTTGAGAAAGCTCTAGGACAGTGAGCACAAAAAAAAGATTGTGAGGAGAAAAGGTGCTTTTTAAGCAGCCCTGATGACAGAGGCTGTGTCCTGTGTGTCCATGGGATACAGGAGAGGTTCAGTGCACCAAGACAAAACTCTTGCTAAGCAGAAGCCTTGCACAGAGCCTGGACCAACACAGCCTGAGGCTCTGGGTTGTGCTGCTCTGTGAATGGACAGCCATAAGGAAGATGACCTTGGTCAGTCCACTCTGAAATCCTTACCCCTCATCGGGAAAGGTAGGGTGTGGGGTCTGTGTGCCTACATTGCCTGGATACAGGGGACATGTGGAGATGGTTCAGCTGGTGGCAGATGGTTTTGTGCAGCCAAGACCAATCTTTTTCTGCCCAGACTCCTCTCCCAGAGCCCCAGAGCATCAGCTTGATTTGAACCAGCATGGGAAGGACATTTAGACTCATTTCTCCAGGCAAAATAACTGTGCTGTTTGTGGGACAGTACCCAGATGTGCCTCATCCAGGAGTGTGCATCAATGAAAGGCATCCTTTGCAGGGACTCATTTGACCTGTGACTCTGACTGCAGTGAGGGCCCAAGGCAACCAGCTCCGAATCTTGGATGCCAAGCGACAGCAGGGATGAAGACTGGCTCCGCTGCTACACTCGTTTGTTACTTGGTAATGTTACTGTTTGTTTCTTTCGGAATTGCCTCACTTACTCTAAATAATTTAAAATTTTGTACACAAAAACTAATCAAGAACCCAAATTATCTCCTTTTTAAGCATGGGAAGATATGCGGAATAAGCCTGAAATCATTTTAAAAATAATAAAGGCAGATTCAGTGGCAGACGAAAAAGCATAGCGTGTACAGCTGTGAGCTGGTCTAGGTTTATCTCAGCTACTGAAAAGCAGACAAAAGTACTGGTATATCTTGTATTTAATTTTTTAAACTAACAGCTTGGTTGCCTGCAGAATTGGGAAAATAATGAATATTCTGCTTCAGCTGCTGAACCAGAAAATTCAGAAGAAAAATGGCACATGTCACAGTGAAACAAAATTGGTGCTGTTTCTTTTTAAGCAGGATGAACACCCCCTTTAAACCCACTATTTTTAGTCAACTAAAATTTACCATTGACATGGAATGAAATGTTTGTCTCCTTTTCAGAACTTAGTCGTCCTGCTTGATCTTTTTCCTTCCATGGAGGGGGGCCAAATTTCAGAGCATTTCTTGTCATTTTACGAAGTATTTTTCCTCTAAGAATTTCAGGTTTCTGGTACTTTCAATACTTGTTAAAACAACAACAAAAGAAGCCCGAATACATTTTTAAGCTGACTTGGGTCACCATGACCTCAGTTCTGAAGCACCATCACCTCTGCACTCAGATGGGCACACCAGCCCAGCACAGCACAAGCCTTTCTCAGCCTGGCTTTCATTTAAAATCAAGAGCGTCAGGCTGTGAAGTGACAGTCTCCCTCAGATGAAGGTCCCATCCTGACCCATCAGGGAACAGCTGCTGCGGGGAGCAGGCAGAGCTGGGTCACAGTAACCTGGCAGGGCACAATGCTCTATCCTGCAGGGACACGTCTCTGGTTTGGCACCACGCTGCTGCTGCTGCAAATGAATTAAGGGAAGAGGTGGTGACAAATCGAGTTATGTCTGACATGCCAATTGTCTGAATTATGTGTCCCTTCCCCAGAATGCAGCCCATAATCACAGCAATTATACATGACAATCATTAATAATTGCATTTCACTTCAATCAATTTTTACTAAAATATAGCCTTTGTGCCAGGTTTCAGTTAATTTTTTGTATATATGTGTCTCAGCCACTTGCAATATTCTTGTGTGAAGATCAGTCAGTACAAATGACAGGATGACATGCTACATTTCTTGGGGGAGACAATTTTTAATTAATTGTTATTCATAAACTAATTACTGGATTTACAAATGAGTTATTGGGAAATTCATTAGCCCTTGGAAGCTGCGTGTCAGCCATTTGCAGAAGGATATGAGTCTGCTTTTCTTCATAAGACTGTAAATCCATGACTTGAAATGCAAAATGTTGGGTTTTTTTTCCTGGAGCTCTGGCGCCTTGGTCAAGGTCATCTCCCATCCTCCCTCTGATAAGTGCTGGCATTTCTCCTGCCTCAAACTCAGTTGAAAAGCAGTTTTGAGAGATTATTTCCTTACAGAACTGAATGAAGAGGGGAATGGGTATCTACAAGTGTATGCTCAGGAGCAACTCCAAGAGAAAGCTAACATGCAACACTTGCAAGCAGCCAAGAAAAATGTACATCAGTTTCAGCTTTGACTTCTTTTCCTGCAACACCTACCAGCAGCCCCTGGTTCATAGCCAGCTAGCACAGAGCAGCCAAATGCACAGGCTGGGTCCTTTCCACCTGATCAGAAGCATTTCCTTATGGATACACAAGCAGCAGCCTGTGCACAGCCACTGCCTTGCACCTCTGTGCCACCCTATGGAATCAACATGCAGGAGAGCCTGAGAGAGAGAAGGAAAAGCAGAATGGAGCTTTCACATCCTCCCTGGAGCAGACATCCTGGGACTGATGGTTATTGGCTGCTATTTCTCTCTATAGCTGAAAGGGTCTTGCTTAAATGGCCCTGACAATGAAGGCTCTTATGAAGAGAACTGCAGGAAGGGTTGTCTTCAAAAGCAACTGCTGGTGCCTGCTGTTCCTGAAGCTGTGAGAACATTGCCAAGTATCCCAGCTCTGCTTTCCCAAGTGGCTTGTAAAGCCTGGTCTATCTTTATTGATTCTGCCATAACTTCTGTTTTCTGCAGAAGTAAAATGCTGTGGGAGCAATTCCTATGAGTTGACAGCATTCACCCAGCTTTGTACATGGAGCAGTGCAGGGGCTGCCTTAGTAATTCATCTGCCCTACGAAAGTCTCTCTTCTTCTGCCCCAGCCCAAGTAAACCGGCTCTTGATGTTGCACCAGGACACACTGCCCTTTGCAACGTGTCCCTCATCCTGGCTGTGGTGGAAGGCTGCACAGAAGCTTCTGTCTTCTTTCCAGGTTATTGCAAAGAAGTGATGGCTGGAGGAAAAATGGAAGGGACATCTGTACAGCTCCTGGGAGAAGGGCAGAACAGAGGGCCTGAGGCTCTGCTGAGCAGCTTGGTTCTTCCTCTTGCTCAGAGAAGTGCTGCAGTTCCTACCTCCACCTCATCCCCAGGAGGAAGAAGGGTGGTCAAGGGCAACCCATTGGATGGTGATTTGTCCAGGTTGGTCCAAAACTCTGCAAATCCCAGAGTTTCCAATACTGGATCCATCAGGGACCAAGATGGGCCATACCGTCCTCCAAGAAAGCACAACAGATGGACAGTTTGTGGTGGGGAGGGAGATACTTATGACAGCAGGAGAGCTGGATTAACAAGATTAATTCAGAGCAGGAGCACCCTTAACAAAATGCTACTCTAAATAAATAACAAACCTGCTTCTGTCCTAAGGCTGTGGTGTCTCTGTGGAGAAAGTGATGCATTGAACATCATGCCTGTAATATGGGGATTCAGGGAGGGCTTTTTTTATTACGGAGAACTGTCCAAAAGGAAGTGAATTTTGTCTCTGAGGGAAGAGGGAAAATTCCATTTTCTTGGAGAGCTAGTACTGATGTTTGGATAGCTAACAAGGAGCTGTGGTCACACATTTTGATCTGCTGTTGGCACATGAGCATTACCTCATTGCAATAAGGCTTGCTTCTCCCATTTTGAATGCTCAAACACAAGTGAATCTCATAGTCCAGGGTACTGCTTCTACTGTAGTGAATTATGCGCATTGCAGGCAGCTCCCTTGAGATGTTCATAAATGAGTGTAAATGTGGGATCTCAGCTGGATCACTCATAGAGTGTGAGAGGGAATGTGGGAATATCAAATGTAAAGGGGGAAGAAGATCCATCCCCCCACCAGTGTTGTTTGCAAGGGACAGACTGTGCTGTTCATTCATCAGCATAAGCTTGTCCAGCATCCAGGCACTGTGCGAGGGCCAGGACTCAGATGTGGGTGTGCCCCTCACAGCCCCCTAAAGATAATTCTCTGAATTTTACTTTTTTTTTTTTTTTTTGGTGCATCTTCAAAATTTTATCTTTTTACAACCTCTCTCTCTCCACCTTCCAAGACTTTGCCTCACTGATACAGACAGAATTATAGAATCATTTCTGTTGAAAAAGATCTTTAAGATCATTGAGTCCAGCCATTAACCTAATGCTGCCAATCCCACCACTAAACCATGTCACTCAGTACCTCCTCTACATGTCTTTTTAATCCCTCCAGGGGTGGGGACTCCACCACTGCCCTGGACATCCTTGGCCAGGCCTTGACAACCCTTGCAGGGAAGAAATTGGTCTTGATCTCCAACCTAAACTTCCCTTGGTGGGAACTGAGGCCATTTCTTCCTGTCCTATTGTTTGTTACTTGACAGAAGATACTGATGTCCACCTCAGTCCGACCTCCTTTCAGGGAGTTGTAGAGAGTAAGAAACTCTCCCCTGAGCCTTCTTTTCTTCAGGCAGGTCAGATAAATCTACAATATCTTCAACAAACAAAAGAGAGGACAATTGTTGGTGCCATGCCGATTTGGAATCTGGATCCTTGTGCAAATACCTCTGGTGGGGCCCCTCTGTGACGTTGCCTTGCCTCAGGTGCTAAGCGGAGGCGGCTGCCCTTGTGCATCTTGCAGTGAAGCTGTGCCATTGCAGCTTGCCTGCTCTGTGCTTTTCCATTTAGCAGCCTATCCTCAGTCAGGGATATTAATTGTTTTCAAACATATAAGATGTTTGTGTTGTTCTTGCCCGGGGCAATAGTCAATTTTATTAAGTACTATCAATTCCTATCTCTGATTTGTGGTTTGTAACTAAGAGGGTTCAAAGGTGAAACTGCCTGAAACCCTGAAAAAGGGCGATTTTTTGAAGCACAGTTATCTCAGAACCATGTCACCTTTCAACCTGGCACTACCATTGGGAATTCAAACATGTCAGGACAGATAATCTGAAGAAAGCTTTTCAAAGCCCTTCGCCCCAAAAAATAGAGCTTTAGATGTCAAAGGTTCTAATAAAAGGAAAATCTCAGTTCCAGCTGAAATCAAAAGTTGCTATTGGTGCTCCTAATATGAATGAAAAATATCCTTGTTTATCCTACTGAAGTTTGCAGAAGCAGCAAAAATTCACATGCA
This sequence comes from Actenoides lindsayi, assembly GCA_025331215.1. NCBI lineage: Eukaryota > Metazoa > Chordata > Aves > Coraciiformes > Alcedinidae > Actenoides > Actenoides lindsayi. The sequence goes on from WTSP01023922.1 coordinate 7,010, forward strand.
CTGCAAACCTCTTTTATTTGTCAACTATCACAAAGCCAAGCACTTAATGGATGGGAAGACAGAGTTAGCATTTCTAATCAAGTTCCTCAGATGTTCAGGGGAAGGAAATATTGACTTTGATGACATCTGTGAATGAACTGGGGGTCCAGCCACCTTGCCAAGTGATGGAAATCCAGGAGGAAAATTGGATGCCAGCGGGAAACAATACTGGCAGCTTCTCTGAAAGAAGCCTGTACCCCTGTGCAGGATAGGAAAGTGTCAGAAACTAAACACAAGCTTAGTTCCCCACTCTCCAGAAGACAGAAGCTGGTGCTGTGACCCCACCTGCAATAATTACCACCTTCCTGGGAGGCCCACAGGAGCTGTGTGTGGAAGGTGGTGTTGATTTGATGCAATGACAACACCCCAGCACACACATCACTTTGGAAATACGTTAATGATGCTATGCCAGGTTTCCTTTCTGTGTTCAGTTCCAGATTCCTTGTCTCAGATGTGATGCTTCAGAAATGAGCAGTGAAACATGGGTGAGGAATGGAGGCCAGGCTTGGGGCAGTAGAAGACAGGACAATGGATCTCCCTGGATAACAATGGATAACACTCCCTGAGGTGGCAAGAGGCAGGAATGGGGCATGAAAAATGGAACAGTCACACAGGTACTGCCATCCTCCTTCCCCTAACTCAGGCTAATAATGACAGATGGGAAGCTGTTGGTAGGAATTATCCCAATAGCAGGGACATGTTTCTAGACAGAATGAACTCAGGTGCATTTCCCTGAGCTGTTTTCCAGTGCAAGGAGAACATCCCACCTCACTCCCTAAGGTTTGGACAATGCTTTCAGCAGTGCACACCTCCTCTGTTGGTGTCTGCAATGGAGATCAGGACAATCTTACCCGTTGCTAGAAGAAAAACCGGGCTGAGTCTTCCCTGTGTCAGGCTTATATCAGGAAAACCACAAAACCCTTGGCCCTTTAGAGAATGAAAGAGTTTGCATCCTTGCAAGTTGTGTCTCTTTTGTACACTCTAAAGCAGTTGCCTTCCCAGCCCTGAGCAATCTCTGCAGCGTCACCATGTGACGACTCAGTAGAGGCAGCGAAGGTGGGGAAATGTTTCTGCTTTCTGACCCCTAATACCTCCCACTTGTATCTCAGCTTCACTCCCTAAGGCTGTTGCCTGTGATTTGCTACTGGCCTGCAGTCAGACAGCCACCAACAAGGCTCCTGCCAGGTGCCTGCATCTGGCTCCATCTCTGCACAGTCACCTGCTTTAGCTGTGCTCCTGGGATCAGCTGCATGTTTGCGTTTCTCTGCTGCCCAGCAAGGGTTCCTCAGATGAAACCCACCTTGTTCTGCAGGATCATCTAGAGAACACAGTGATCACCAAGCCCTGGTATGCACAGGCCACGGACTGGTCTGATATTACTTGAAAGGTTGCTGAGAGTCCTCAGGCTTTCGTAAGGTCTTCACTACAGGATTTGCGATATGAGTCATTTGATCTTCCCTGTCTGAATTTCCCACCTTCTTTTTTCAGGACAAAAGTTTGCTTTACATGTTGATCATTGAAAGAAGGCTCATGGTGTTCGTAAAGATGCTGATGCGAGCTGTACCCACTCTTGCCCTGGACCTCCTGCCAGCTGGATACTGCTAGTGCGTGGTCTCCCAGAGAAGATGAAACACCACAGAAATCTTTGCTGTTTGCTGTGTGTTGATTTGAGATGTGGAGCCTTCAGGTCACCCAGCTGGTACCTGTCCCCTCCAGCCTGGCTTCTAGATAGGCAATGGAATGAATAGTAACTCCATTTGACAGAGGGGATTAAGGTCCAGAGATATCACAAGTATGTATTACTTAACTCAGGGCACATCTCTCCAGGGCCTCCGCAACAGATCTGTGGAGTATCTGGAGTTTGTGAGCTCAGTCCACCAGCAATGACTGTTTTAGTTTGGCTGCATCCTGCCATGTGAGATGCTCCTGTTGAGGCTCAGAGCCCAAAAGGCACTGTCAGCCCTAACTAGAAATGAGGGCTCCCTGCTGAGAACAACCAGCCTGCAAACTGATGTCTTTCCCAGACCACTGAGGAAGAAATGAGTTTGTCACAAAAAACACATTGGGAGCTTCACTCTTAATAATGTGCTGCAAGTCTCTGCTTAAGGGCTTTCAGGAGGGTGGGTGCATCCCAATAACCCCAACCCCACAAGAATGAAAGCACCATGTGAGGCACTGGTCCCAAAGCCCTGTGAATAGGAGTAACTAGTACCAAGAATAGCTCTGGAGATGGAAATTCGGAAAACACAGATACCTCTATCAACTGAGCACAGCTGGAAACACTGAACAGCAGCTCTGATGGACCCTTCTTGGAGGTGGGAAGGAAAGAGCAAAAAAGGGAGTAAGGTGAAAGGTAATTGATGCAAAGGAGAAAGGGGAAAGAAAGAAAAAGCAAAAGGATGGAAAGGGAGACACTGGCCATCATGGCTTGGTCTTAGAGGTTTTTGAGCACCAGCAGGTGTGCAAGCAGCAAACAGGATCAGGAGAACAATTCTTCCATGCCATAGCATGTTGGGATGACTCAAACACCAGGGCAGTAGGTAAAGTGTGTGTGGAGCTGCAGGAAGGGAGGCATCAGTTCTGTTCACTGCAGCTCACAAGGGATCCTGGTCCCACTCAGGCTAGCTCTAGGTCCCTGCTGCTAACAGCTGGCAGTCAGGGGGGGAATGTTTTCCTGCCTCTCTCAGCTTCCTTGGACTGGCTTTTCTGATGACATCTGTTGCCAGGTGCCTCCACACTCTGCATTACAGTGGCTTGTCCTGAAATTTTCTCACCCTGTGTTGGGTCTGACTGAGATGGAGTTGATTTTCCCCATAGCAGCTCTCCCAGTGCAGCGCTTTGCATTGAGAGCTGGAAAGGTGCTGATAACACCCCCGGGTTGTGGCTCCTGCTGGGCAGGGCTCGCACAGCACCAAGGCTGTTTGTCCAACATTCCCCCTGCAGTGGCATGGGGTGGACAAGATCCTGGGAGGGGACACGACTGGGACAGCTGACCCAACCTGACCAAAGGGATATTCCATACCATACAACATCAGCTTAACAATAAAGGCTAGAAAAAGAAGGAGGAGGGAGGGCATTTGCTTGTCCTCCAGAGCAACTGCTATGCTTTTGGAGCCCTGCTT
>WTSP01023923.1:5889-51100 GCA_025331215.1 Actenoides lindsayi
TACCATATGACGTCAGCTCAACTATAAAGGGAGAGGGCAGGAGGAGGATGTGGGGGCATTCTGCTTTGTCCTCCAAGCAGCTGTTGCATGTTCCTGGAGCCCTGCTTCCTGGACTCGGCCCAACATCGCCTGTAGAAGGGAAGTACCGAATAACATCTTATCTATCATAACTGACGGCTCCTTGAGTCTTATTCTCTCCCTGCGTGCCGTGCGGACGGGGGTTAGGGGGAGTGATAGAAGGGCTTGGTGGGCACCTGGTGCCGTGCCAGGGTTGACCCACCACAGTCATGCAAACTTCCTAGGAGGGAAAAATAAGTTAAGATATGCAAAGAACAGCTTTAATTTGAGATCAGCTCTCAGGTGGAAGGGTAACTCTTTTTCATTTTTCTAGTGAAAGTGCTGATGTCCATCATGCAATAAATTTGAAAGAGTATTGAAAAATAAATATCAAACAGGATTATAATCTGGTCTTGGCCTTTAGTCAGAATCATTTTAGGACCATAGATTTTTGAATGGGAAAAGGCTTGATTTTGGTATCAAAGAAATACAAAGTGGAAACAGTCTTTGAAGAGATCATTTAGTCCACGTGCACACTTTAAGACAGAATTGCACATACTTACATGGCTCTTGGAAGATGTTGGCAAAATTGTGTGTGTAAATCTCTGGTGTGAAGAGTTTCTGAAAAACTTATTCTGCTGTTTAAACATAGACAGTTTCTTCTTATGTCTATCCAGAGTTTTAAATTAGACTCACAACTTGTTTCCTAGCCCCATGTGTGTAGGCAATGGTACATCTCTGTTCTATTTAGCATAACCTGTTGCATACTATCTCTTTCCCAGTCTTCTCTCTCTCTCTCTCTTTTTTTTTTTTAAGAGATATTTGTTGTGGTTTTTTTTAAAAAAAAAAACAACTTTCCCAAATATATTGCATTTCTAAGACCCTTACTCTTGCAATTTACTCTTTTCCCCAGTTTTTCTGAATATGATCTTTCCTTAAAAGCTTTACCAGTGTTCAATGAAACGATGTAATTCCTTTCCTTTTGTTGTGTACACAAAATACAGAGTAATACTTCTAAAGATGACATTTGTCTTATTTTCAGCAACATACATTTTTGTGATGTGTGCATTCCACTGCAATGTCAGAATTTCTTCTGCAGTGCAGCTTTCAAGATAGCTATTGCCTAACAATAATTTTTAAGTAAGATTTTTATTTTTTCGTTCTTAAATATATTTCTTTACTCTTGTAATTGTGGAACTTTGTTGTATTTATAATTTCTTCAATTTATCAAAATCATTAATTCTTATTCCACTTCCAAAATCTTTACTTTCTTGTTTGGTGTCTTGCCCAATTTTAAGATATGTGCTTTTCAATTCCATTTTCTATATCACTCTAATAAAGAATAATTGGATAGTAAATATAGGATAGGTGAGATCACTGTATTGGTTAAAATGCTCTCTCTGCTTTAAGACTAAACTCATTAACTGTCCTTCATGTACTTTGGTGGGGTTTTTTTCTAATGACACATTTCCTGTATTTTTTCCAGTCTGCTTATAGGATTGTTGCATTAAACTATATCAAAATCATTACTAAAGTAAAAATAGATTGTGTCTGCTTTATTATCCTTGTGTCTTCTAGAAATTTGTCCTATTAAGAGGAAACAAGATTGTTTTGATTAAAACCTGTTTTTGACTAACAATTGTTGGCTGTTCATTATTACTTGATCATTCTTGTATTCTTGAGGTTCTTAAAATTTGATTAATAACATAGCACCTAATATTTTTCCAGGCATCAGTGCTGAATGTTCTGTTTATGCCTTCACCTCCTTTAATCTTTCTTCTCCCTACCCCTCCCTTTCCCCTTTAATGGATACTAGTTGTTTCCTTTTATTTTTTAGTCCACTGAGTCCTCTTGAGTCATTCAAGAAAACTGCCTAAACTAGTTGCCTTCAGTAATTCTCATCAGGGAATGATAACTTCAAAGATCTAATTTATCTTAATATAATTAGCCTATTTTCTCCCTAATACAGCCTGTTTTCTGCATCCCTTATTATTAATATTAACCATATTAAGTGGCTGATCTCAGTTTTCTTCTTTACATAGAACAAAGGAACTAAACTGCAACAAAGACACTTTGGTTTTCTTTGTCACCTGCAATAGTTCTCCCTTTAGATAACAAGCTCTTCTTTCTCCCATCACATCATTACTTCTAATGCATTTCAGTGCATTTCCTGATTGCCTTTTATGTTTTCTTCCAGCTGTATATCATTTTGTGCCATAGACTTCTGTGTCTATCCCTTCATCGTGTGCTATAAGTTATTTTTTGGCAATATGTCCTTGTTTCCTTTGTGTGCAACCTCTTCCCACCCCTCATCACTGAAGAGCTCCTGCTGGAGTTGGTGTCTTACTACATCCCTCAGCTCTTCTCTGTAATGGGGTAGGTTGTCATCAGACTTTTCAACCTTATTATAATCAGGTACTCTCCTGCACTATGGAAAAGGTACAAAATCAATTATTAAAACAAATTTGAGGAAAATTTGCATCAACTCTAAGTCAATAATTCCCCAAGTAGTATCAGCAAATTGTTTTAAATTATTCAGTGTTGTATATCAAAACATATAGTAGAATATGACATACTAGACACATAAAAATATAGCTTCCATAAAATAAAGTAATACCTTTACTATCAATAAACAGTGGATGATACTAATTTGTATGAATGAAAGTAGGCCTGTTCATGGTTCAAGCCTTGCAATGTTCATACTCAATGTAATGAAAAGAGCTAAGAACCTGATAAAAGACAAAAGAGATGTACATTTAAAAAAATCTTTGAACATCATCTTTAACAACTATTGTGAGACAGAGCACTGACTCGGTGGACCTGTGGGGCAATTTAGTTTGCATTTTCCTCTGTGAAACTTTGAAATCTCAACCTACCGTGTCTGAACAAGCAGAATCCTCAGGTTGCATTGATGAGCAAAGTAATTCTTTGAAGTTCTTAGGGAAGTACTACAACCCAAGAGCAAATGGGTGTTGGAAAAAGAAGCAATTGATATTTTTCAATACAAATTCAATGCTGAAATACAGTGGAAAAGTTTATATTTCTCTAACTAGAATAAAGAAAATAGCCAAAAGAAGAAGTGCCCTTGGTCTTGATGGGAAGAAACCCAGATTGTAAGTGAAGAAACCCTAAATCTTGACTACCATTTAAAGGAAGGTAACACACACTCTACTTCCAGATTAGAAACAAGACACTAAATCATATGTATTTTAATTTATAAATGACAATATCGTAATACTTGATCAGAAGAACTGCTCTTATCATTGCCTGACACTTGAGGGTGTCAAAAGAAAGCACGTGAAATTATTAGATTTTTTTACTCTGCTTATACATACCCTGTGTGCATCAATTTTCAATTTTGAGTTCAGTAAGTAACTCCTAACTCATGTCTTTCAAACAGATGATTTCCTGTAATGACATCAGTCCTTTATGACACAGCACAATGTCTTGTGTGGGAGTAGCACTGTCAATATCAACAGTTACGCAGTAAAAATACCACAATATACCTATCTGTGTAAGATGGATCATTTTCTTCCAAAGGAGGATGCAGTTATCGAAATGACTAAAGGACTCAAGACATAATCAAGCATTAGTGGTTTTTGATTGCTTTTGTTTCTTGACATATCAGTTGCCAATCAGAAGAAAACAACAAATTACAGAAACTCTTGTGTTTTAAATACCTTAAAAAAAATAAATCATCTCAGACTTTGTACCAGTCTAAAAATGTCTTACCCTATCTCAGTCCACAGCTCCTGAATAAATAACATGAATTAGTGATCCTTATTTAAATGCTGAACAAGCCAAGAAAAAGACAAATGAACAGGACTTTTAGACAAATGAGCAGGACTTTTAGACAAGAAAGAAAGAGTTGCAGTCTGACTAATGCAAAGGTCTGGTGAAAACTTTGGGGTTGTACTCTGGTACTGCTGTTCCTGAGCAAAACCAGATGCTGTACCATGTAGGAATACCAGAAGTTATATTTTCTATACTAGAAAATTCTTATGGGTTTGCTGATTACTCAGTTTGAAGTACTATGAACCCTCAGCTGTTTCAGAGGCCCAGGGGCACCACTCCACTATGTGTAGCTGGCCAATGAATGTCTTCATCACCTGGTGATTCTCATTTTGTATTGCAGCAACCCATTTCCCCCAGTTGTCTCGTTTTCCTGGCTCAGTGGTCAGCCACTGCAATAATTGCTGTAGTTCTGCCAAAGCAGAAGCAGCCAGACTTCGGTCTCTTTTTAGAACTGATAGAAGAATTACACCAAGTCTGTAGCCATTTCCAGCAGAGAGATTGGTAAATATGGAGGAACAGAACATGGATGTTACAAGAGGGACTAGCAGAAATTGAAAGCTGCAAAAAAAGGAAATTTGCAAGAAAAGGAGGTTACACTTGAAATGAGAAAACTTGACTGGTAGCTGTCACCCCACAATGCCCTGTAGATGCATTTCACAAATTATCAGCTGTTCAACACTGATGTAGTGTGGACTGGTATGGTATACTGTATCTTCTGTGACAGAATTCCTCATGGTATGCCCACAGCACACCAACTAAGAGTGTTTCTAACTTTGTCATGTCAGTTGCCATCTGTTTCTGACACTTCAGCCACTAACAAAATCTCTGAGGATAGGTAAGGCTTTTTCACCTACTCCCTCTTTCCTGAATTGATTGATGAAACATTTTCAATTAGAAAGCAAAGCAAAACAAAACAAAACAAAACAACAACAACAAAAAAATCCAAAACTCAAACTACAGAAAATATGCTTTTTTTCTTAGCTTTTTTTTTTTTTTCATAAGTCAGTGTTTGCAGCATTCTCCAAGCAGCCCTACAAAGGCAACCATCTTCTCAAATGCTGAAAGAAATGCAACCAGAACAGTGGCATGAAGTTACTGAAGTGGATGTCCATACAGAGTAGGAGTCCTTGGACTCTTACCCTATCCAACCAGCCTTTTATACTAAGTATTGTTAGGATGCCTTGTAAGAAACTGGTCACTACACACACGCAAAGGAGCATAGAGGAACAATGGCAGATAGCGGAGTCCAAATAACCCAGCCAGAGACAGGATTCCCCAACTTGGTTATGTATAAGATGGTTATGGAAGGAACCAAAGGTCAGGGAAAGGAGGGGTCACGGTGGTTGGGCAGGAAAACCTTAAGAAAATAAAGGGATAAAGGAGATAAAAGAAACCAGATATGTAGACAGATGACTGGCCACTGTTCTTGTCTGATCCCCAGGCTGTCTTGTCTTCTTACTAAATTTCTTTCCTAACTCTGTTCCTGTATGAGGGGCTCTCTGTCAGGGTGCATATGTGTGAATGGAGGTTTGAGTGCAGGCACTGGGGAGGGGAAAACAGGTCAGAGGAGCCAGCATGCCTGCAGCAGGTGAAGGTAAATGTGTCAGTATGTGATCACTAGTGAATGTCAAGATAGTCAGTTGCATGGGTGGCTTGGAATCTAAGTGTGTGTGTCTGGGAGTGAGATGATTTGAAGAGCTGGGTACTGGGGGCATCAGAAAGTCCAGATCAACTGCTGGGGAGGCCATGGAGTCTAGGGGTCAGCTGAGACCCATTTGGGTATGTGTGTGTCTGTGAGAGGCATGTGGGGAGAGCAAGGATGCAGGGCAGCTCCTGGATGGACTGAGGCCTTGGGGTTCCACAAGTCCCAGAAACCAGGGACACTGGGATCAAGGGTGGCTACCAGGTAGATTGAGTGTCTAAGCCAACTACCAGAGGGATCTACATTGTGTATGTTTTTAGTGAGAGAGAATGGAGAATGTAGCAAAAGTGTGAGAGATTTTCTAAATGCTTCTGGTTATAGGTGACTGACAGATAAATCAGAAAATATAAGCAAGAAAAATTTCTTTGCACTGAAAGTAAAAAAAAAAGTGTCCAAATGCTTTGATAACATAGGAAAAAAACCCTTTGAATTTACAATTTAGGTCAACCTTAAGGCAAAAATTTGTTATTAATATCAAAGTTATTTAAATAATTTTTTTAAAGGTTAGTTTTGAAATTAAACTACTGTGTTTAAAAGGAAATAGCAGGAAGAATTGTTTTATTTTCTTAGAAAAAGTATTAAGAGGCTTGAAATATCTGTTCTTTCCATTTTGAAATAATAACAAAAAAAAATCTATTTTGTTTTTCAAGCAACCCAAATGATTGAATTTCTTAGTTTTGCAAGCAATATTGTTTGTATTCAAATGTTTTGTTTTTTGCTTTTTGTAAAGTTGCAGCTACTTCTACTCCTTAATGCATTCAAAACTGATGAGTCCCAAAGGTAGTATTTCAGATCACATGAATTATGTTTTCATACGGAAGAAAATAGGACTCATTTGGCTTCCAAATCCCCAAAAGACTTTTTAAGGTGTCAAAGAGAGAAGTGGGAAGAGACTGTGGTCCACTGCTATAGTTCAATAAGTCAAAAAAAAGGATTTAATTTTTGGTTTTATTTCAGATAATTTTGTAACATTTTTCCAGCCTTCAGTAGCTAAAAACACTGGAGACTAATGTTTTAGTTGGATCCATAACCAAAGAAATCCAGTCTAACATTTTCTGAGAAGTAGGAGTAGTTACCATTACAACTGATTTTATTGCACTGTGGTAAATTTATCATACTTCTCGTTGCTCACACCATGATTTGTTGATCCCTGTTTGAAGCAAAGTCTGCTGCTTGATGGTGTGGGAAGAGTACTATGCTCTTATTTTTCTCTGTTGTTTCCTCTTTTCATGAGTCCTGTCCTCTTGAGAAACCAACTCACATCATGCCCTGAGGCTTGACTTATGCTGGAATGTGTGTCTAAGAAAATGTCCTGAAGGGGGGTGATTTTTTTTTCTTAAAAGTCTTAGAAAATGTTCAGCTTCACTGTGAAGTGGTACAAAAGACAGCTCCTCTTTGCAGAGGAAGGCAGTGTCTGGGTGGGCATTTAAAAGTCTGGATAGGGTTTCTCTACTCTTGCTTCCCAGAGTTGCTTCCCCCTTTAATGTCACTGAGAAAATGGTAGGGGAAAAGTTATGATCCAGCTATAATTTGACAAGATGATATTTACCATAAGAAGGACCTTATTCTATATAAAGAAATTGTGCCATTTTAGTTAGAATTTCCTTAAATGACAGAATTGAAACCAATGAAATCTGCTGGGATATGCTCTTACTTCAGTGCAATAGGAGGTTGTTGTTTTACTTGCAGATGATTTGATTTAAAAGTACACTTTTTGAATCATGCCTTTCACTTTAGTATCCCAGGCCTTAGCTAGAATAGTTCAATTTCCCAAGGAGTCCCAAGGGTGAAGGAGCCTGTCTTTCAGCAGTTTATTCAGGTAGGAGCCCATTGTGCTCAGACTAGTCACTTTGAGAACCTTTAAATCTTCCACCAAGTAAAAATACATTTTGTTTGTATAAAATGCCAGCAAGGAAAATGCTACTGATTTCCATTTAGGAGTCCAATAAATACCAACCTTCATTCACTATTTTCTTACTCAGAACACATTGAGGGATTGCAGTTGAACACCACAAGAATAGAACCAGTCAGCAAGGTGCTGAAATTTCAATACCTGTTGGTTCAGAGGTGAGGGGAAAAGATCCCACATCACCAACAGGAGCAGAACTCCTGCAGCATCATAATTGGCAGTGTCCCATCATGCTGCAGGCAAGGCACACCATAGAGGCAGGTGCTATAAGGTGGAAAGAACTGTCTGTGGTTTCACAAATTGCATCAACATAACTGGACCAGGCTTTAGCAGCAGCACCTTGGCTCTGCAGAGAGATCTTCCTCAGTCCTCCTACCATTCACTGTGTTGAATACCATGAAAATCTTTAAATTATTCAGATTAAAAATTCAGATCTTCTGCCTAATGTTTCTAATGGCATGATAATATTTATATATATAAATATTATTTTATTTTAACGGCTCTACTTAAAGATCCCTTATTTTGGGTTTGGAGGGTTCTATATGACTTTCTTAGTAAAGCAAACATGATAAAAAGAGAAGTCATGCAGTGGGTGGTGCTTGACTGTTCTTCCCAAAAACTGTGTGAGAAAAATAAAACTTTTGAAGAAACTAGAGAAATACTCCAAGTAAAATAAAAATTTAGAAAGCTTTCCTGGCTGTATCCAGATGCTACAAAAACTGAGTCAGAGGAAGGAAGTACCTGCACAGCAGTTTGTTTCTCTTAAGGTCAGGGACAAAAGTTTTCCACTGCCCAAGTAATTCCCAACTCACCCCAAGCACTCTGTGACTCTGTCTGTTAGCCTGAAAAAAATGAATAAAAGCAGGGACACATGGTATTTTTGAATTATGTCATTCCCACTGAGGTGAGTGTCAGCTACACTGAAATAATACACTTAGCAAAAGGCAGCTTTGTCCTAGACAAGAGAAAAACCTAGACAAAGAATGATCAGAAGGTCTCATATAAAGGTATTGCAAACCAGTTTAGACTGTGTTTAATTTGTTCAGAAAGGAAAACCTTTTCTGTCTTCAAAAAGGACTACACTAGCCACTCATCCTGGCAATCTCCAAAACAAACAAAAAAAAAGGAAAAAATAAAATCATCAGAGCTCATTTTGTATAGGTGCTCTTTGGGAGTCAAATCACACAGAATAAAAATGGACTCTTCTTGAGGCTCCCTCTCTGATCAGCTGTTTAGTAAGGTGGACACCTACACATCACAACATACACTAAGATCTACAGTGTTTAAACACATTGACTGTGGGTTTCCTAACAGTCTGTCCTAAAATCAACTTTGTTTACAAATAATCTTTGACAGGGTATCTATTGCACCTGCTTTTTTTTTGTCTTCATCCAGCACTACCTGGTACCATTGCATCTTTTTTTCAGATAGTTTAGACAGATGTTGTGGTTTAAGCCCAGCCAGCAGCTAAGCACCATACAGCCGCTCACTCATTCACTCTCTTCCCAGAGGTATGGGGAGAAGAATCAGGAAAAAAATGAAAAAAGTGTGGATTGAGATAAGAACAGTTTAATAACTAAACTAAATTAAAATATAATAATAATGTATAATAACAGTAATGAAAAGGAATATAACAAAAAGAGAGAGAAATAAAACTCAAGAAAAGACAAGTGATGCACAATGCAATTGCTCACCACCTGCTGACTGATGCCCAAGGAACAATCCTCCCCTCACAGCCAACTCCTTCTAGTTTATATACTGAGCACGATGTCCTATGGTATGGAATATAGCTTTGGCTAGTTCAGGTCAGCTGTCCTGGATATGGTCCCTCCCAGCTTCTTGTGCACCTCCTCACTTGCAGAGCATGAAAATCCTTGGCTTAGGATAAGCGCTACTTGGCAACAACTAAAACGTCAGTGTGTTATTAACATTATTCTCACAGTAAATCCAAAACACAGCACTGTACCAGCTACTAGGAAAAAAATTAACTCTACCCCAGTTGAAACCAGCCTCAGGATCCAGATTAAACTTGAACAGTCCCCACTAATACTACTACGAGCTGAGGACAAGCTATGGCTTTCCTGGATTCAGACCTTTTTCTATACAGACCCATGACGAAAGGCACAGTTTAAAGTCATTTTTGGAATTGGCCTCCTGTGGATTTCTCTCTGCATTTCCTTGGCGTGTAAAGTGAATTCGAGTGAAGAGAAGTGATGCTGCTTCTGCTACAACTCTGGAGAGCATTACTGGGGTAAAGTCCACTACAACAACACGAGGTAGCTGCAGTGTCAGTTGCGCAGGTAATAAAAGGAAAATTGTTTCACAACAGAGTTGGTAACAGACTGTTCCTTTCTTCTCCTCCCACCTACTTCTGTTGGGAACAAACTGTTCAGAAATTACTAGAACTGTTGTAAGAGTAAGTGTTGCAGTTTCAACAGCAGTCTACTGCATCATTATTTATTGTTTTGATTTAGTGAAAAACAAGCCTATCCAAAAGTCCAAGAAAGCATTTGAAATAAAACACAGGACCATAATATAAAAGCTTTCTGAAAGTACTGAAAATAAGGTCTTACCCACTATCCAACACAACCCACTCATCCTGGTTTCCCAGAAAGAGCCTTGTAGAAAAGGTATCCTTTGCAGCTTGAACTAGAGGTCAAGTAATTCAAGCTTTGTGGAAAGATGAGGAAAGCAAGTTTTGGAGTTCAGGACCTTTTGGCAGAACACTCTGTCTCAGCACCTTTCAGTTGTATCAGGCCTCTGTTAATATCTCAGGCAATTTCCACTGCCATGTCACTCAACTAAAAGAATAATAAAAAAAAAAAAGGCAGCATTGGTGATAATGGGAGACTTCCCAGAAGCCTGGATTAAGTGCTTTTGGGTACAAGCAAAATGCACTCTTTTTCCTATGGTTAATATGGTTTTAGCACCTTGCTATTGTTTGTTATGGAAAATGATGCTTATTAATTAAATATTAGTAACAGAAAGCTTTACTTTGTGCTTGGAAAATATCTGGATATACCAAAATAGAGATTTTGTTTATTCTTTATATTATGGTAACACCTAGAGGCCAGAGCTCTATTGTGCAAGGCACTGTACAAATATACACAAGGGGCTGGGACTTGCTTTGAGTAATATATTGTAAATGTAAGATGTAAGCACGAAATGGGTAATGCATCAAAGTGCAGTGCAAGAACAAACAAGATGTTGGTGGTCAACATGAAAAAAAGTGACTGCAGTGAGCCATCTGTTGAATTGTGATCGGGTTTTGTGAAGCATTGTGTCAGAGAAGAGTTCCCAGGATTGATCTGGAAGAAGCCATTTGACCATAGACTGTGAGGAATTACATTGAGTATATGTTGTTGGATGCATACGCCAGCATCCCTTGCTAGCTTCACTTTCCATGTATATTGATTGTCATTAGGTGTTCATCAGTGACTAATAGATTATAAAAACAATTTGCGTGAAGATGGTATTTCCTCATGGAATTACTCAATATGGGATTTACGTATGTCCTGGAGATTGAGGACATTGAGTTTTCAGGTTTTCTTTTCGATGTTACCTAACATGTCTGAAGAAAACCTATTGATAGTCCAAGAACTGCATTTCCCACTTTGTTTGTCTCTGCCTACTGAGTTGGTGACAGAAAAAGTCAAGAACTATTATGAATTCAAAAGAAACAGTACACCCACAGAGAACATTACTACTGGTGTCTGTTTAAATTTCACAGCAAATATGCTCCTACTCTCAGCTGAAGAATGTTATCAAACCTGACAGTGACTTAAGACACAGGGTCAGGTTTGGGGTCTGAGTGTTAGTATTGGCTTTGGTTCAAGTACTAAGCCTATTGCAGAGGGGGTTTATTAGTGTCAGTGAATATGTTTTTCTATTTTTACAAAACCAGCTGTGAGAACCTCCTTGGAAGTAGATGACATTTAGCTGGTGAGCAATCTGCGAAAAAGTTGCAAGTTTTATCACATGCCAACATTCTGTTCTGGCAGCAAGTCTTCTGTGGAGCATTATTCTTCTTGTTATCAATGGCACTGGACAGCTTTCTATTGGAATGTTTTCCAAAACTATCTAGTTGGCTGGGAAATAGTGATACACAAGTCACGTGTGCCAGATGTTGACCCATCTGTGGTGCCTGGCACATGTTGTTGTCTTTAGTTGAAATGATATGGGATGGAAACCGCAGCCCACAGTTTGGCAGGACAGTCAGAACCATATCATGAACAGCTCTGCAATGTTACTGGTTTGTCACGTATCACCTATAAGACCCACCTCACTTTGGTTGTTACAATGAAATGGTAAAAAAGCAGAAGGGTTAAGAACTTGATCTTACAATGTAAAGACAAAGTCGCACACTCGAAATAGATGTCAGAGAGCTTTGCACTGTGTTCAGCTCCTCTGTAGTCCAGTAATACTGTCTAATTCCACTCATCTTTTCACTAACCCCTTATCCTCCTCTGAATTACGTTTTTCTATTCCTATACTTTCACACATGGTTGGGAGAATGTTGCTGCTAAATCCTCACAAATTGTTTTCCACAGGGATGTCACTATGAAATATTCAATCACAAATTTTGAGAGATCTGCTTATTTGTTGTAGCCATTAGCAGAGTTATCTTTCTAGCCTCAGTACTTCAGACAGCCTGCTAGCCTGTCTCTAGAAGCATATTTTTTTGATTGTTTATTTTTAAACATTTCCTCTATGTGTAAAGTGGAAAGAAACTGTCAGATGAAGAGACAAGACTTAATGGAATTAATGTTAATTTGACAAGTGAAAGACTATCAATAGCACAAGTTACATTTTTATCATGGATAATTGAAGGTTACTGACTGAACAAGTGTTTCTGGTATCAAACCTGGTGAGGGCTAGAGAAGACCAATAAAACAGTGCACACAGAAATTCCAGCAGCAAAAGAGTGGTGCACAGTGTGAAGGCAGCTGGAGATACGATAATCTTCAATGACATTTTCCTGCTTGTGGAAAGCTAAAATTTTCTTCTGCCATTGCCTTTCCTGTGAATATAAAAACAATGTCAGCAGACATTTGACAACAAAGACTCTGTAGCTGCTTGTTGTTTTGCCCACCTCCCTGTTATTTCATAGTCTTCATTTGTCTTCCAGCATTACGAGGCAAAGGCAGCAATTTAGTGAGGAGGGCAATACAGTGGTGAAAGTGCCAGCCTCCTTCACCCTCATGGTCTTCTCTACTCACTTCAGATATGAGTTCATGGTGCTTTCAAATTAACATCCTGGGTAGCTCCAAGACTGAATACTGCTCTTCAGGTAGATTTATGGATGCAAGTGAGTGCCTTTTCATATTGTATTGCATGGTGCAAAGCCTTGATGATTAGACTTGCAAAATTGCATCAGAGGCTCTGAAGACCTAACAGTGCTGCTTTTTGATTTCTTGCCCTGGGCCCTCTTCAGTATCATGCACTGCAAAATAGATTTCATTGGCCAAATCTCACTTTCTTTCAAGCATTAGTTTATATGTCATGATCTGTGTTCATTTAAGGTAGTTCCTTCAAAAGCTGTAAAATGGCTTTTACTTTTTCCCCCAGGGATTGGGAATAAAATTCTTTCTTTGAAGACAATAAGTCTGATTCCTTCTTCCTCCTGCTTAGTAAAATCAACGCAGGGTAAAGAGGCACTGGGGAAGCAGTAGGGAATCAGGCTCAGGAAATGTCATCTCATGGTGATTTTTATTCTCGCAGACTTGAGAAGCAAAGGACTAGGGAGAGAAAAGAATGACCTGGCTCTTTTGTAAACAGGGCAGCACAGTGTATCACCAAGCTATAACTGAAGTGACTAAAAGAGGCAATTTAATCAAATGTAGGCAAAAAAAGGCACACATAATTTTTCAATTATTGCTTCATAACTCAGTGTCTGAGTACATAAAATGTGCACAAATGAGTTGGATCTAGCAGATTTTGCATTCCTTCAGTGGTGGTTTAAGTATGCATCATCATCTTGCAGTCTCATTCAGCGCACATTTCTGCAGTGATTTTGCACAGGAGCTCAGCATCTTAATACTGGTGTCTTCATAATATTGCTCTGAGTACTGTTGAAATCCTGCATGAAATGGGAAGAACGCATTATTTGCAACGGTTGATAACTTACATATCAAAATATTCTTTTATAGCATCCAAGTGAAACCATTTTCAGTGACTACACAAACCAAAGCAGTAAATGGATATAATGATTTTTTCATTAAGTATCTATTTCATAATTCTCATTCTTTACTATTTACCTACAAAGCTCTTCTCAGTAAAAGGTGACATGTCTGCAGTCAGCAGTCTGTAACCATTTAATTAAGTAGTAATTCATGTGGTTTTACCAATAGTCTGTGAAATTTTGTTTTATTTTTTATTTAGCAAATGTCTGATAGAAGCCATTTCCTGGTACACAGAGATCTAAGCCAGTACTCCTTTCAAACACAGACATTCAATATTTAAAACATATTTTTTCTGTCATTAAAACAAAACTGGTTTATTTTGGACTTATTCAGAAATGTGGAGCATTGTGCAAATTTGACAATCCCAGGAAAAGTGCTTGGGTTATTCATTGGTAAAAATGGAATAGTTTTCATCCCCATGGTGAAATATAAAACCTGGTGGTCAAGACACTGATGAAACACATGGACTCCTCATTCCTCATGGAGAGGGGACACAGAAACACAGCAAGATCCTCTGTGTCAGGCCCTCTGAGGTTTTGCTGCTCAGTGAGACTTCAGATTGTGGCTTAATATTTGTAATGACACAACAAGTAAATAAATACCTTGGCACAAAGCCTAAAGCCTGTCAGCACTGCCCCTGCTGCAACCTCCTGTTCAAAATACAGAACTCTATTTATCATCTTTCACCTAAAGCCTGTTTAGAGGAAATCACTTAGGATATGTATAATTTCCTACTTTGCTTCTTGATGATGTCACCTAGATAAACCTCATATCCTTGCTGAGAGCATTAGGCCAAAGTAGCTGTGAGGGCTCTTACTTGTCAAAGTCATTTAATTTATAATGATGTGTTTCATAGCTGGTCTGTGCAAAGTCAGCTTAAGCAAAAGGCTTATATCCATGTTATTTTCCCTGAATGCTGAAGTATGGAATAGTTACAGCAGCTGTTTAACAAAACATTTCACAATCACAAGGATTTTCACAATAGATAAAAGCCCGAGTGCTGACTCTCTTTATCCCTTCAGTGCTGTACATATTCCTGAGCATTCTTGCTGAAAAGTGGCAAAAATGTACTCAGAGTAGGAAAGTAGTTTTTATTGCTTGTTATCTTCCCTCCAGCAATAATTATTGAGTTCAGGTATCAAGGTGATGGAATTGGATGTAATTTGAGTGAAGGGAGAAACATGGAAAAGAAGGACAGGGGTTACAACAAGGGAATTGTGGATGACATGTTGAAATCAAAGAACAGAAAGAGAAGTAAGAATGCTATCCAAGGAAAGGTAGTCATGAGAGTTAGCAAATCAAGTGGGACCTATGGTTGGAGGAAAAAAAAGTTGAATAAACAATTGTGGTTTGGGAATTACATAAAGTCATGACCTGGAAGAACAATTCAAATTGTTGGAAATCTGTGATCCTGGACATCTTTCCCCCTGATCCCTTGGATCTGACTACTTTGAGAGGAGGCTTTCAGGACACAGAAATTTTGCACAGCCTCAACATGCTGTAGATGATGAGGAAAGAAAGACCATGGACAGTCATCTGCTTCTCAGTCTAGACAGTGTATCTCTTTGGAATGTGAAGCATGTATTGAAGGACCTGATGTGGAAGGAAAAAAAGATACTACAATGATGATCTTGATAAGGACATAGAGTGTATCATCAGTGAGTTTGCAGATGACACCAAGTTATGCAGCAGTGTTGATCTGCATGAGGATAGGGAGGTTCTACAGAGAGACTTAGATGGATTGGATTGGTGGGCCAACATTAACGGGATAATCTTCAACAAGGCCAGGTGTTGGCTCCTGCATTTGGGTCACAACAACCTCATGCAATGCTACAAGCTTGGGGAAGTGTGAATGGAAAGCTGTCTGGTAGAAAAGAACCTGGGGGTTCTAATTGACAAGTGAATAAATATGAGCCAGCAGTGTGCCCAGGTGCCCAAGAAAGCCAATGGCATCCTGGTCTGTATTAGAAATAGTGGGAGCAGTAGAAGTAGGGAGGTGGTTGTCCCCCCTGTACTCAGCACTGGTGAGGCCACGTTTTGAGTATTGTGTCCCGTTTTGGGCACCTCAATACAAGAGAGATATCGAGGTGCTGGAGCGAGTGCAGAGGAGGGCAACGAAGCTGGTGAAGGGCCTGGAGAATAAATCTTATGAAGACCAATTGAAGGAGCTAAGACTGTTTAGTTTGAGGAAGAGGAGGATAAGGGGAGACCTCATCACTCTCTACAACTGTTTGAAAGGACATTGTAGAGAGGTTGGTGCTGGTCTCTTCTCACAGGTAATTAGCGATAGAACAAGAGGGAATGGATTCAAGCTGAAACAGGATAGGTTTAGACTGGACAACAGGGAAAAAAATTTCACAGAAATAGTAGTCAGACACTGGAATAGGCTGCCCAGGGAGGTGGTTACTCACCATCCCTGAATATGTTTAGGGGTCATTTAGATGTGGTGTTGGGGGACATGGTTTAGGGGTGAACTTTGTAGAGTAGCGTTAACAGTTGGACTCAATGATTCCAAGGGTCTTTTCCAGCCTGAATGATTCTATGATTCTATGAGTACATGAATAGGAAGGTGTCCTTGAATTGTCCTTCTGGTCTTAAAATCTTTGAGTCTGTGGATACCTCTCTTGGGAAAAAAAAACCCCGATTTCTACCCTTTTTGGAAAGCATTTAATTTTTTAAAGAGATGGAACAGGGGATTTTCTGCATTCCTTCAGAATGTTAACCTTTCAAAGTCAACAGGAAGCACAACATAACCCAGTATTCCAGTCCTATTTCACCTCTGATGGCTATTTATAATTGCTACTCAAATAGGAAGTCTGCTTATGACCTTTGATGTTAGAATATACTTGAAATTCATGCCTCACTGTGCCCTGTCATCTACTTTTCATGCATACTTTTATATGTGGGCTAATAAATATGAGCTTGGGAGCAAAAGCTTTAGCAGTGAAATCCAGCCAGTGATTTTGCTGTGAGGCATGCTTGCAAAAAGTTTATCTAGAAACTGAAGGAGAACAATTTTTCACATAGAGCAGTTTTGACTATGACATCACTGTTGTGGCATTAGCAAGTAATTTTAATGTTAGAGTGACACTTATGACAAGATCACTAAAATTTAGCTAGTCAGAGATAGACATTTTAATTAGTGTTCTTTGTTGAAACGTATTTTTTCTGAATCTGTGATTTAAGAGTTTATTTTAATATTATCCAGGCTACACTTCTGTTATTACAATACATTATATTTCAGTCTGTGTGAGTCAAAAGGAACCAACGGTCTATATATTCCAAACTGTACTATGCTCATCTTTGTGCTATGAGATGAACTCAGCAATATCAGGCGACATGTTTTTGCTCTACATCTCCAAAATATTATACCAATCAAAGAGAAAGTATTTATACAGATGATCCTTAGAAGACATTGAGGAGTAATAGGATACATGAAATCCTTTCATCTTCAGAGCCCAGGCTGTGGCTGAACCAAAGTCAGCAACTGTTCCTTAGAGTCTCACACAGTCTAAACAGTAATTTCTGTCAAGGCACAACCTAAACAGTAGTTACTGACAATATATGTCAACCTTATCTTCTCTATATACCATAGATAAAAATCAGCTGTGTATCAATCACACTGTAATATGCTGAAATTCAAAAAGAATATTCAGAAAAGAACAGAATAAATTAAAATTGGGTAATAAACTAACTGTTGATTTGCAACACAATGTTCTGCTCTTAGACTACTGAGATACAGAGAGCACAATTTAATAGTGAAAGTTTTGTGTGAATAGGTAAGGGTATGAGAAGAGAATATTCTATCTCTTATCTGGAAGCTGTCAGTGTCATTGCTGAAGGAGTTTATCCATCATGACAAAAAGCAATATTTGGGCACTGACAACACCTCTAGAGCTTTAGGCACATAAGAACTAAAATATCCATAGTTCTGATCTGAATGTGAACCTGCAGGAATAGGGATGTTTTTATTTTCACTTTTCTGTGGCTTCCTCACAACAGATTCAAATGAAAGTCAGTTTCATCTTTTAGGACCAAAACATGTTTAAAAAAATAAGCAGAGGGTCCTTCCTATAAACTCTGTTGTGTTTGTGTAAAAATGCTTCAGTGGAGCATAGCACCAAGTAGCTCTAACTTCACTGTTTTGCATGGACTTAATTTTTAAACATGTTTACATATTTTTCCTGCCACAACTTGGAGCTAATATAGCTGTACTGTGAACACCATTAAAAATAGTGCATTTTAGAGAAGTACCTAGAAGTCTACATGTATGGTTTGATGTAAGGATGGTGACTGAATTGTTACTGCAGCTTTAATATGAAAAGGACTCTGAGTACAGGAGTTAAAGAGAGATGTCATTTGGAAATGGTTTCTGCTTAAATTGGTTTAGTATAATGTGTCAAAACTAATATTTTTCACTCTGAAGTATTTAAGCTTTGCATTTTAGTTATTTAGCTTTGGACAAGGAAACCTCAAAATAAAAGTTGGGCTTTTTCCTAAACATTTTTTTTTAATTTCAATTCAAATGACATTTGAATTTCATTGAATTCAGTATTTGTATCAAGCACTATTTTCTCTAGGGTGATAATACCTGGGATAGATGATAGCTGAGAATGGTTTGTGGCTTGTACCAAATGTTACATAGGTCTGAGTTCAGTTACAATCAGATGAGGGTGTAGAAGCAGAAGCTGATGCAGGCAGGAGAGTACCTGGGGAGCAGTGGTGTCACCAGGAAGCCTGCACTGGGGAGCAATGGTGTCACCACAAAGCCTGCACTCTTACTCCTAGATATGAGTGTACAGGTGAAAGCTAAGGCAGAAATTATCTGGTAGTTTGGGAAAGACAGTATTGTTTTGTCTTGAGAACAAATCCACATTGCTTCTGGTTGTATCAGCTCAGACTCTTTTATATACCCTCTAATTTGCTTTCTATGCCTCATGGGATGCATGATCTGATTGAAGTGCGCTCAGTCTCCTCTTGATCTTATTCTGTGTGTATAAAGTACTGACACTCTCATGCAAAACTGGCTGAAAT
Organism: Actenoides lindsayi; assembly: GCA_025331215.1. NCBI lineage: Eukaryota > Metazoa > Chordata > Aves > Coraciiformes > Alcedinidae > Actenoides > Actenoides lindsayi. Next base: position 24,569 of record WTSP01023923.1, read on the forward strand.
TAATATCAATGACTCCATAAACTGGTAGCTTGGACATCTGTGAAAGAGACATCAGATCAGGTTTACTCATGACTGATTGTGAGCAGGGAATGTAAAAAGATCTGAAGTCCCTGGAAGAGGTACAGAGTAATGTATTCCTGGGGTCATATGCACAGGTCTTCCTTGATCTCACTTATTTGAGATATTTGATTTTGAATAAAATATTTTAAATATTAATCAGGTCAGAAACTGCCTGGGAATGGTGCTTCATCCTGATAGGTAGAGTACTTGCTAAGAAGGTGGAATATCTGTGTGCAACGAATCTTCAATAATTTTATGAGAGGTTGAAGAGCTATGGTAAGAGAGTCTGAGAAGCCATCATCACTCTGCCCTAGAGTGCTAGTAGTTAGGTCACTAGGACAGCTTTTCACAGCCAGGTGGCAATTATACTGACCCTTGCCCTGGCTGCTGTGCATGAACTGTTGGGTAATTAGGTAAAACAGGCTGACAAATTTATTCTCTTATTATCTTCAGACAATCAGCTGACAGCCTTTTACATCTAGTGATTTAGAATCAACTATTTCAGCTGGCTCTTCTAGTATTTATTAAACTATTTTATTAACAAAATAGAAAAAAAGTAGTGAAGAATGACAGAAGGTGGACAGATGAGCCTAAGCCACCTTTGTGGGTTGATAAACCTGTATTCAGGATATTTTTCACTTGATCCATTATTTTTTGCTGAAAGAGTAAAACATGCATCCATGATAACACTGACAAAGCCATGTGTCTTGTATTTCAGTGCTTGTTTTGAGATCTTGACAGAAAATACATGATCTTGAAGGACAAGGATGTGTGGCTAAAGGTGAAGAAGAGTTTATTCATTTTAAATTATAATGTGTTTTTGAGTGCTGCAGACCATTTGATTACTTTTTATGACCCTTTTCTTATCCTTGGTATCCTCTGGCTGAAAACCATTATACCATGTACCATTTTTCACTCCTTTCTTGTGTCTTGTTTTATCCATCGTCTTACAAGATTAACTATCCTATTCTTATTTGCCTTTTTCCAGTCTTTTACTATCTTGAACATATAATTTCTTCTCTCTCTTTAATTCTTCAGCTTCCTTTAGCAAGATCCTATGACCTGGATCCTGAATTATAGATGAGGCAGCACCACTGGTTTTGAAAAGCATCCTATAATTTTCATCTTGGTTTTTATCCATTTCTTTGTAAGTCCTATCACCTTAGCTTTTCAACAAGCATTGTACACTGAGCCAAGATTTTTACTGAGAAGCCTGCAAGGTCGTTTCTTTGTTGGATTCAAGCAGGTGATTTAGGCTCTTCTAGTGGTTTGAATAGTATTGTGTGATATACCATGAATATGTTTGTGTATTTCTGTACAAGAAAAAATGTTTACAAAAAAACAACAGCTGAGGGTGTAGAAAGGCCATTGTGTAAGGCCGCAATCATGCTTGAAAACATTTTTGCCTAATTTCCGACTAACAAACCCATGATGGCTGATGAGACAACAACATAAAAAAGGAGAGGAAGGTAGGTTAAATATTGTCTGCTTATAAGTACCAAAACATTTGGGTTTATATTATGTCTGTCTCCCTAGCATTTCATGTTTGTCAAGTCTGAAGAGACTACAAACTGGCAAAGTAAAACCAGTTATTTATAAAGTATTTATACTAAACATGGTTCAAGGAGACTTCAGTCTTGGTGTGTGTTTCAAGAGACTATAAAAATGCAAGTAGGGGGAATGTGGCAAACAAGTAGGGGTGGGATTTCTGTAACATAGCTTATGAAATAATATTGAGATGAAACTGGACAAAAGCTACTTGAGCCCAGATGCTGATGCACTTTCTAGTGGTGACATCTATCAGAGTGATGCAGTCTCTAGAGGGAAGAAGTAGAAGCCCCAGCAGTGAATAATTTAAAAATTAGTCTGCTAAAACACTTGAGAATGTAATAAATAGAAGAGGTCTGTGTGGGGGGAGGACAGATGAAAAAAAAAGGAATATGTAATTTCCAGCTCTCAGTTCTGTGAGTCTGGGACAGGCATCACACACTTGTCTTTCACTTACCCAGTACATCCAACCAAACTGGCTAATTTTTTAACATTTGGGAGAGGGAGAGATAAACTTGTATTAAATGATTTCACTTATGAACTGCATATAATGCTATGAAATTTATGGCAGCTCTTTTCTTCCCAGTGCAGGAATTTCTTCTTACAACCTTTTCCATCAAAACAAATAATTCAATCAAATCCAGGTGCCAAAATAGAATGTGAAAATGTACTGTTCTTCAAAATGTTCAAAGCCAACTGTGCAAGGTGATATACTTCCATGTCTGTAAACTCTATTTTTCCAAAATCAGCTTAGGAATATACTATATAGTGGAAATTAATCTTAACTTTATTCTCTAGCAATAACATGTAAGCCATATTGAGACCAAAAAAAAAAAAAAAGGAAAATGCAAATTCATTTTCTCACACTGTGTTAAGTTCTGGAATATGTTGTTTGTTTATAGCAGAGCAGTATTTTGATTTTATATAAGTTGGATTTTTTTTCTTTTCCGAATAAAATGGAATGCATTAGAGGAGATTAGGGATTTTGCAAATAGATAAACAACTTTAATTACTGTATAAAGAAATTCTCAAATGCTTGCAGCAAGTGCTCTGCTAGGTAAGTAGAAACAGAAGTTGGATTTGTGTTGTCGCCAGTAAGGCATTATCAAAACACTCTACCACAAGTGTGACTCATTCTGACACCAACGTAAGAATAAGATCTTGCTATCTGCACTGTGAAAAGATGGCGCTAGGTTTTTAAGACTATGGATTTGCCTCTAGAACAAATCATGAAAGGTAAATGACAATGCTCCTCAGCTTTGCTTAAAGACAGAACCATTGCAAGCATGGATTCTGTTGTTTCTATCATTTTATTTTCTACTTTAGCTGTTCATGACTGAGTTTAGAAGGTGTAGAGGAAGAACCCCAAGTCTCTCCAATCCTGCACATACATTGAAGAAATCCCTGTTCGTTGAATATAGCCACGACTTTTTTCCAAGAGCCCACAGAGGGTGCTACACTGCTGCCTCTGCAATGAGCATTTTTCATATGGTATAGCAACCTCCAAACACCTCCTTGGTGTTAGACAAACTACAGACACACATTGCTCTAAGCTGTTAAGAGCTTGCAGCTTACTTAAAAGTCGATGTGCAGGTATAATGAGAAGTGTGACATGATCAAAAAGAAGTGACAGAAAACCTACAACAGCACTGTGGCTTATCTCACATGTGCAGAACTGGATAGGTCTGATGTACTTTATCTTGTTAGGTAGGTTTAATGAAAGACTCAAAACCTGCTGCCACTGTGCTCTAGCTCTTCACATCCTTACATGCTGCCCCTAAGCTTGCCTTTACCTTTAACTTCCATTCCTTTTGCCTTAAATAGCTTATTTTTACATTTACATGAGATAAATTTTATGGCAGCTCTCCAGGGCACAGGATGCAACAGAGAAGGCAGAGGTTTCACAGCAGAGCTGCAGAGAGGTCAGTGGTTTCTTACATGGTTGCTGAGAGTCAAGTATACCCCTCCTGGAATATTTGCTGCAAAAGTGATGTCAGAGGCTTGACCATTACCTGGGCTGTTCACTAGTCCACAAGACCTCAGATCTCAACTCACCTCAGAGCCAGCAACACTCTGGTTCCAAAGCAGAGGGAAGAGGGGAAATACTCTGTTGTTGTTCCTGACATTCACTGTTGAGATCTGAACCAAATGCTGAAGTTGTGCTCTGTTGGAGAGTTGAGTTTGTAGCACTGTGTCTTGATCAGAAAAGAGCCACAGCAGGCAGGATATGTAAATAGACCTTACCTGATCTCAGGTAGTTGTACCTTTGAGTTGTTAACCTATAGTCTGCAAAGGTCTTACAGTTTGTTGGGCTGGAATCACTGCAGCACGGCATCCCTGTGTGTAACCAAAACACAAGTGCATAGAAACATAGTTTTGGCCTTCTGGGTTGTTTTTTGTCGTTGTTGTTGTGGGTTTTTTTTCCTAGAATGTGTATTCCCCCAAATACGGGGAAAACTGGCATGTCATATTGTTTAATTAAGAAAAAAAAAAAAAAAAGAAAAAAAAAGATGATAAACAGTGGAACTTATGGTATTGGTTTTCAAAATGCTCTCCACTGAAAACAACTCCTGAGAAATCAGACATGCTATAGAGCTGTCAGTGAGGTCTATGACATTATTTGTTCTTGGAAAAAAGAAATGGGGAAGTAAAACTTATGGACTGAAATAACAAGAAATTTGGTGCAAAAAATGTTTTAGAAATCAGTGGGCCTGTTGGTAGTACAGTTTTGTAGAATCTGGAAATTAAGTGTGTAGAGTAATTGTGCATACATCCTTTGTTCAGAAAGAACCAATATTCCTGTAACAAATCTTCCCTTTGCCACAATAGCGTGGAAGGGAACCCTGGATCATTTTGAAATATTTCTGCAGAAAAGCACATTATACCTAATGACTGCACACTGGGTGATGGAAGGCACTTCACTTATCTGGGGAAAAAAATGCTTTTTAATGACTTCATTTATTCATTTTTAAAAAACAGTAAAGTTGTCATGTTATAATCTCCCAGAGATACTCCCGGGTGAGCTGTTGAAAGGCAATTTCAGCACACCTAGGGCTTCACACTATAATATAACCTGTTGTGCCTTACAGCTTAATCACACTGTGGCATTTAGAAATCATTCATTGTGGCTGGCAAAAAATGTCTTGCAATAACACCATTACCGCAACTTACATTTTTGCAGCAATTTTTACTTCTTAAGCAAACACACTGAAGTACTTTACGAAACACTAAGTACATCACAGGCATTGAATTGCTGAGCATTGTGAGTCCCTTATGAACTAGCAGTGTCCCTTATATAATAAAAATATATCACTTTTTCATAAGAAGTTATCACTGTTATAAAACATGCATATGTTTTTAACTTACATAAAACTTCCTTTTCCAAGGGATCATACGGAGTCATGGAGTCAGATATGAAAATTTAAAATACAAGACAAAACCTTATATCCACTTGGAAACCAGCAGTTTGTTACCAAACAATCAAATGTTCTAAAGAAAAGGATAACACAAGTTGTGATAAAAAGTGCTTCTAGCAGACTTCCAATCTTAATCAGGGTTTACTAAAATCAGGAGTGTACAACACAGGCAATTCAGCATATAGTATTCTCATTATTCAAGGAACAAGCAGTCATCCACATTTGGGAAGAATTCAGCTATTCGTATGTCATGGTAGAATATGAAAATATCCCTTCATGGGTGAAAAGTATATTTAATTTGCTAAGATTCTGGGTGTCATTTATAAAGCTTTTAATGTTCTGGATGCTGCAACTGAAGAAAGAGTTTACTACTCTCTGCAGCAATTGCATGAGGATTATTCACTTTAAGATGGCCCCACCTAAACTGACTGTGTTCTTCATTGATTCTTGGAGGTCACTGTGGCCAAGAGAGCCCTTGGGACACAATGACATACAGCAATCTTGTCCCAGGGCTTTCAGGCCCAGCAAACCATCTTCAATTTAAAAAAAGGGAGGGACAGAGTAAGTGAGTCAGGAAATCTATATATTTCTCATTACTCTCTGTACAATAGCTATGGTATGTTTTTTATAAATACAAATATATTTATTACAGAATTGGAACATTTTACTTAAATAGATAATAGATGGACTATGTGAGTGAGATGGAAATCATCCTGTTTCATACATTACACTCAAAACCAATGTATGGTTTTATATATATAACATACTCATGATGTACTTGAAAAACAATACCATGTGTATTTTTCTTCACAAAGTAAACTGAATCCATTTATATCTTTGCTAACATGGCCACAAGAAGAAAAATAGTGAAATCTAGTGTTGCTATTAATATATTTAAAATAGTGGTCAGAATATTTTATGAAATATCGAAAAAATAAGAAATAGCATGCTTATTCTGTTCTGGTTAATCTTATAAATAACAAAACCTACAAACAGACTGCACTTTGGATAGAAGGAAAAAAGATCTACTGAACTAGAACTCCATTGCCAAGTGACCTTTAATGCTGGCCTAAAAATAACTGTGGCATGAGCCTTTTTAGTAGGAACCCCCAAAATTCAACAATATTGCTAGGTATCCAGTATTTGGGGCCTAAGAACAGAGAGATCTAATCCTAAATTGTTAATTCTGAGAGAGATTCACATTTTAGGACATTAACATGTTTTGTCCTTAGGAATGGTGGGGAAATTGAGATGCTCAATTCTATTTTAAAAGAGTAATTGTTTTAGTTGAGCTATGCAAATCTAAAATAAGCAGTTATTTCTAAACTATTTGTTCCTTTGGGTTTTTATTTGCAAACTGGCAAGCTGTATTCAGGAGCAATGCAGGGTGCCAGATTTCTCACAAAACAACCTACATATAGGCAACACAAGCTGTAGATGAAGAAGCTGAAAAGTCACTCCTCATCTGCCTTGCTTTAAAATTCACAGAATTGGTGGCTGCAACTCTCAGAGGTCACCCATACGCAGCATGACTCAAAGCTGCCACTTTCATCACTGCTATATTGCTTTGATAGGGCTCTGAATTGAGTCAGTTCTTAGATAAATTTTGCTTATGGTATGATTTAAAGTTATAGGAAATATGAAATATCTTCAAAACTGAAACTTTCCAAGTACAATCTGATCACAATACGAGAAAACCAGTGATCTGACAACCCAATGGAATTATATTACGGTAAACATAAAAACGTTCCAGCAAGGATGAGAGAGATAAATAAATATCACTGATCAGCTCACCCAGGGCAGAGATGTCTGTATCAGAATTTTACATGTGATTGCATGCACCTGAAGTAGTCTGAGGTCAAACTGATTTTAAAGTAAACACCGGTGGCTGTTCTACAGCGAAATAAAATCTGCCTCAAACCTTGGGCTGATGTCATCCTTACAGTCCCCAGCTACTTATTTTCCACTCTTGTGTCATCGTTTCCCTTCTAAGCATTCTTCTTTATGGGAAGAAAACAGGAAGAGATTTGTAAGCAAGAAAGGAATGAAGGCCAGCATGCTTGCCCTCCCATGGCTTGGATAGAAGCCATGGGCTTCCAGTAGCAATGCATGGTCTACATTTGGAGTTAGTGTATCTTTAGTGTCCACATGGAGCCTCTGTACTTAAAAGCCTGGAAGGGAATGGTAGTTTAATACTTTACACTGACACTAATTTCTTATCTCACCTAATTGCCATTAAAATTGCACATTTACTGCACATTACTCTCTGTATGAAAAACGATGTCCTTCATTATTATGGTTATTAAAATCAGATTGTTTAGACTTTTAAATATTTTTATAATTATTGATTAACAGGTATCATGTATTTAGAGGACAAACTCCTCTTAGGCATGTCTAGAAGCTTCAATTCAGACCATAAGATAGGTACAAGCAGCACTGAAATCTATAAGGGTCCACAAAAAACCTTGTGTCTAATCTTTATCATTGCCTCATCACTCTTAAAAGCACAAAGCTCAGTTACAGAGGAATCCTGATCCAGTTGTTCTCAATGCTGTCTTACCAGAAATTGAGTGACACATTAGCAGCATGGATGCAGCTGCTTTGCCCAGATGAAAAAAACCACAGCTTTACAGGGAGGGGAAAAGTCTGGCAGTGTTTTAGGAAGGTGGCATACACATGGTGCCCTGGAGTTTGAGATGAACTTGTACCTAAAAATCATCTCACTACATACCATTTTTTCAGGCTCTTAGAATTTCAGAAACAACAAATGTTTGTTGATAAGAAGCTAACTACTTGAATGATTTCTAAATATTTTGGCAATTAACAAAATCAGGTTCAACTCAGCAATGAGAGAGAGAGTGAAATTACTCGTTCATCATCATTTCATTAATGCAATGCTTTAAAAGAACAAAAGGGAAAAAAAAAATACAAAACTAGAGTTTCATATGAATTAAGACATAGAAGCGGGTTACGTTTCACAATATAGTAACTTTGGCTAATTTCTACCAGGCTGTTTTGGCTGAACTTTTTGTGAATACTTTTGCAGCAAGTGAAATCAGCTGATTTTTCATAGAAGGGAAGCCGTAGGGAAGAGTCAGAATTTGCAGCATTGCTGCAATGCATTCTCTGAAAGCCTTCTGAGCAGAAGAAAACCAGCAGTAACAGAGCAACAAGGCTGGATCCAAAAGAGGTGCATTTGCCTGAAGGACCATTTAAATACTCATAAGCCAGAAACTACCTGGGAGACCAACAGATATTTAAATACTGAAGATCTCTCAGGGGTTTTTTTGATTGGTTGATTTTGTTTGTTTGCTTTAGTGGAAGTTCGCACTATGTATATGAGGAAAAATTCAGCATTTTGTGTTTTTTCACGGTTGTTCCTCTAGCTCAAATTTAAGGCACCAAGTAAAGCATCCTTCTGCCTTTCCCTCCAAAGTGATCCAAACTGAAAGATAAGATCTGGGATCAAGTACCACATCAGTGTCCATACAAAATGCAACAGTAACATTTTCCTAAATGCTGGGTGAGAAGGGAGAGAGACAGGTCTCCTTATGTGCTGTGTCTCTCCACTTCTCTCACCTTTCAGAAGAAAGCAGTAAGTAGGAAGGTTAAAGATACTCTGCACACAAGAAAGTACCTGGAAAACCTGTTTCACTTTCCATAAGCTGCCTTAGATTCATTACATCAGGGAGTGTAACCATGACCAGAGAGACCAACCATGACCTGCTAGTCTTACAGGACCCTGGTAATTTGCTCAAACATGAAACATACAACAGGAGGGACCTGAGCCATTTTGGGGGGTCATAGTCACAGTGGTAGTTCACATAATAGCAGTGAAGCCTAGATGGGTCTCTAAAGCACAAACATTTACTCATGTAAACCCATGGGATTACTCATGCGATTAAGCATCTGTCAGAATGAAGCCTTAAATATGTCACACATCTAACCTGATTGTGGGTGTGAGTATATAGCAATGCAGAAATATAAACACATTAATATGCCATCCTCCATGCAGCTGTCAGTGACTGATAGAATCACCTGCTTATCAAAAATGAATTCTTAATTAAAATATGAGACTCTTCTTAAAATTGGGTCTGCTTTTTTTTGTGGTTTTGTTTTGCTTTGTTTTGCTTTTTTGTTTGGTTGTTTGTTGGGTTTGTTTGGTTGGGGTTTTGTTTGTTTGTTTGTTTTGTTTTGTTTTTTTCTGAATGGTTGGAAACTAATTAGAGCTCTAATTAAGCAATTTCACCTGACATAGTTATCTGAATATTATCTCATCAGTAGTAATGCAGTGAGGGTTTTTACGTACTTGGGAAATCTGCTCAGATTCCTTCAAATCCTTTGAGTTTTGTGTCTATCAGTTTTATGTGGCCTCCCCAGGCTTTTGTTTGGGGATTGCATAGACTTTGTTCTGCTTTGTTATTTACGTGTACATTAGTATAAGGTCTCAGTGGATTTTCTTTTTTATGGGTGATTTGCTTTTTGAGTGGTGTTTTTTTGGTTGTCATTTTATATGTTAGGAAGGCATGAATTATCTGCAATAGCAAGTATTTGTTAAGTAAGATGGCTGTGCCCAGATATTTGTTCCAAATTCATACCTTGCTTGGTGCTGCCCCTGCACATGCACTTCTATGAAGCTATTCCTTCAACTGCACTGTGTGTGCTTTCTATATTAGCTTCACAGTAATAGCCTCACACAATTCTGCCTTCTAGACATACTTGTTTCTTAGGATGTTGCTCAGGAAAAATGTTCAGCATTACTCTGGCAGGTAAAGTTATACCCAGCTGGCTGTGCACTGGTGAGATAAACCACAGACCTGCACCACAATGTCCTTTCAACATTAAAATGTACACATAAAAAATACTCTGCCTCCTCCCATAACAAGAAAATTGAGTATCTGGGCACTTGGGAATCTTTCTATTTAAATGCAGATTACAGCTTTCCCCATAGACACTTGGAACCATTAATCCATTCAGGAGCTTTCTCTTCCCAGGGTGGAGGAAGATGGACATGGTTGTCTTTCAACATGTGTTTTTGTTGTTGTTGTTCTGTGCAGACCTTTAACTTTTAGAAACTGGTGTGTCTGCTCCGGTTTTATTGAAAGGAAAAGAACAAGAAAAGCTTAAGTCTGTTACCTCTAGCACTGGAAAAGTTTCATTATTTCCAGAATATTCCAGAACCGTGACAACACTGAAGAAGATTTTGAACCTATATAAACGTAGTCTGGGAAACTCTCCAGCTTTTCTAGTAACTCACAGTTATTATAAGATCAGTGATTACTGAGTGGTCTACAGCTAAAGAGACTTTTAAGCAAACTCCTCACTTACTGTTCCCAGGCTTACTGCTACCTGCAGGCTGGTTGAAGCCAAGCCATCTTAACAGATTAATTTGGGTTAAGTAGAGTTGTGCCCATTACCAGTTACGCTCAAAGGAGTAATGAAGACAGCATTTAAGTGTCCTACCTGGTGACGATATCTCTTTGGAGCCAGCTTAAATGGGAGCAGGTCTTTCTAACAGTCCTCAATGAGTCTTGAACACAAGCAGTTAGGATCTGAAGCAAAATACTGAAACTGTTTTGCTGCTATATGCCTTTGTGTTAATTACCTCAGTTAGGATGCATCTGACAGTCAAGTTAGTTTAGGGTTTCCTGTAACCCAATAGATTAATTTATGGTCCAGTCATTTCACACCAGAATAACTGCTGGTGATCTCTGCCTTTTTTTTTTGAGGTGATCTAGTTCAACCAAAAGTAAAGAGTGAAATAAGAATTCATGATGCAACTTCAGGATAATAAGTTTCTAAAAGAATCATGTTCTGTTGCTGGATAGAAATCTCTCTTCTCAGAAATTTAATTTTTTTGAGGAAGTCAGGATTCTGCACTTTAGTCAGACCAGTCCAGAACCTTGGAAGGACACTCAAATTCATTCTTTCAAATTCACTCTTTCTTTTCCAAGGATCTTCACTTTCTTCAGATAAAGCTGATGATTTTTATATTCCTTACAGAGGAAGCAGTTCAACTTGAGGTACTCTGATGAGGCAGAGGGAGCAATGAGATATCTCAGCAGAGGTACTGAACACTACCCTGAAGGCATTTTAAATTTGCGTGCTTAGTTTTTCCTTAGGGTATGCATGCTGCATTGTTGAGCATAAAACATGTAAGAACTCTAGCCTGCAATTTCACTAGCAGTAAATGCAACTGGGAATGTATGTAGTGTGAGGTAGAATACTAAAATACAGGTAACTGTTAATGACTTTTTTTGCTTTTTTTCTTTCCCCTTACCATATAATATTAAAATAATACATTTAGTTGAGTCAGAAGAGTGAAACACTCAAAATAAAAAGCAAAGGCTCACTGTGAGCAGATTAGAAAGCAGGGACATTGCTTGAAATATTTTATTTAAAAAGCCCCAAAAAGCTGAAATCACTTTGGATCCTTTCCCCCACTTTCTGCTAGTATAGGAGATTCCCAGTGAAGGAATTCCTACTCTGGTAGCACCATGAGGGCTGGCACAGACCTTAGCTCTATGTCATGATTTAAACACACCCATCTGACAACAAAGCACCACGCAGCTGCTCACTCAGGCCTACTCCTCTTCAGTGGCATGGGGAGGAGAAAATACAACAAAAGGCTTGAGGGTTGAAACAAAGGACAGGGAGGGCTCAGTCATGCGCAAAAGACAGACTAGACTTGGGAGAAGAAAAAAAAACCCCAACAAAAACCCCACGACCAATTTACTAATTGAATCACTACAGGCCAGTAAGAAATACAACTGGATCTTAGAAACTCCCTCCCCCCACTCCTCCCCTCTTCCTGGGCTCAGCTCTGCTCCCAGTTCTCTACCTACTACCCCCCAGTAATGCAGTGGGACAGGGAATGCGGGTTGCTGCCAATCCATCCCATGTTGGTTCTTCTGCTTCTTCCCCCTTACAGGGAAAACTCCTCACAGTCTTCCTCTGTTGCCACGTGGTGTCCCTACCAAGGAAGACATTCCTCCATGAACTGCTCCTAGCCGTGTGGGTCTCTTCTGCAGGCTGTAGTCCTCCCATTGATGGACCACTCCAGCATGGGCTTCCCTCACAGTCTTCTTCAGCCTTCTTCAGGATCAGCCTCCTGCTCCAGTGTGCAGTCCTCCACCGGCTGCAGACAGGATTCTGCTCCACTGTTCATCTCTAAGGGCTGTAGGAGTTCAGCCTGACATCTCACCACTGGCTGTAGTGGAATGTCTACTCTGGCATTTCTCCCCTCCTCCTTTCTGACTGACCTTTGTGTCTGCATGGTTGTCTCTTTCCCATGCCACTCCTGCAAAAACAAAAGAACCCCCAAAAGAAAAGAACTCACCCAACAGGTTTTACCCTTCTTAAATATCTTATCAAAGAGGAGCTGATTGGCTAGATCCTTGGCTAGAGGCAGGTCCAACTTGGAACCAAGGGAGCTTCTTGAAGCTTCTTAGAGAAGCTATGCCATTAGTCCCCTCCTCCATGACCAAAACTCTGCCAGACACAAATTGTAAACACTCTGGAAAGCTTGGGCCACAGTGATTATTTAAGGTGACTTTTTGCATAAAACAAGTTGGAATGAGCTTCCATTTCTGAGGTTTCTTGGACAAGCTTTCCTTTTCCACCTGGAAATGTTATCCCCTTTTGAATAGACTTCCTGAGGATCTGTCTTTTCCAGCAGACCAGAAAACTTTTCTGCAGCCACTGCACACCTGCAGCTCTGGGTCTTGACCCTATCATGTCCCTAAAGGCAAACAGCAGTTTGTTCAGAAGCTAACAAATTGTGCCTCATCTTTCAGAGGATAAGCAGTTGTGACTTAAAAACTTCATCTGATGGTGAATATGCTACTGAAATCATCTTCTGGTCTGTGGTATTTACTCACCACCACTATTTTAGACTTTGGGATGGTTACTTTGATGGTAGGATTATAACATCCAAAATATGCTCTTACTGAATCTTCTCTCCTACTTTTTCCCACATTGCAAAGAAGCAAAAGGTGCTGAGGAGTAACAGTAATATTATGATATTCTTCCAAGCTGTATAATGGCCTGAAAAGCTATTGTAGCTAGTTCTAGTTCACAGGTGTTGAAATGTAACCCTTAGCAACATAAAGGAGAACATAAATATGGTCTTCCTGAGTGAAAGACCTAACAAATGAGGGGAGCAGTTGGTAACTAACAAGCACCAACCTTTTTCTTTTTATGCGATGGAGGTTTCTCATTTCCTGTTTCATGTGGCATCTTACAATAGTACTTGGTGCTTATACTGTTCTCTTGATCTTCAAAGCAATGTATAAACATGAGCTAATTAATTCTCTAAACACCCCATGAGTTAGGTGAGAGAGAGCAATACTTTCGTACACTTTTTGCTAGTGCTGTACTAAAATTATTAGACAGGATTTCAAAAAGGATCCCTTTCCTCATGTATATGTATTAACCTTTGTGTGACAAACGTCCAAACAACGTCTCCTTCAAGGGCACACAGCAAAGTGGTAACGTTTATCAGTAGTTGTCTGATCTTTTTGTGGTTGTGGTATTGAGGTTTGTTTGGTGGTGGTTTGGTTTTTTGGTTTGTTTTGGTTTGCTTTTTTGTTTGTTTTGTTTTAAATGTGGTTTTCTTTGGTTTTCTTTGGGTTTGGTTTTGTTTTGGTGGGGGTTTTTTTGTGGTTTTTGGTTTGTTTTTTTTTTTTTATTTGCCTGAGAATTAAGTATATATTTCCTTCCTGCAACTTGTCTTGCTCTCTGACTCAATTTCAGGCTTTTATGCCTCTCTTATCCCTGCGGTAAAACAAGTTAGCATATGAAGGTAATATGATTAATCCTATTTAATTCCTCCTCTCTCATCCTTAGCTTTCCTGTGATATCTGTGTTTGTGCTATTCTTGCTATTCCTTTTTCCTGACTGAAGACACAAGTCCTGTTATAAAACTAGATCCTAGGCATTGCAATGCTTGGAATTGCAATACTTAACTTTCAAGACTCTGATACTAAGTATGTTTGTTCTGACATTACAATGTCTTGGGACCTATCTGTCTAGCTGCAACTTTTGTCTGTGTGCAACCTTAGTAGACAAATTGGAGCATACTTTTCTTTTATATTCCACTTACTGGTGAAAGTGCTGTTGTCCATTCCTCCTCAGGACGTGTCCAGGAGGGGCAGAACCTTAGAAAGCTATGAGAAAGGCATTGGGGAACTGTTACTGCCTGCAGCCACAGAACTTGAGAGAAATTCAAATTTTGTCATTCACCCAAAGCTATCACTGCTTCCAGGACCCCATGTTATGCTAAGTCTTGTTGCTGTGTTGGACTTCTCCTTACATTTCTGTATACACTGAATTCTTCTTTCCTGAATTCCTGGTGTCAAAGACCTCCTTGTTCCCTGTGTTGTGTTAGATGAGTGTCAGAAGGTGGTAACTTGTATTTCACTGCTTCTGCCATGCACTTTGTCTCTGAAAAATGATATGTATAATTGGGATCTTACCCTGTAACCTTTTTTACTCCTTAATTTGCCAAACTGTCAGATTGGGGTTTCTGAGACTAATGAAATCTACTTCCCATTAAAGAATTAAATAAACACTCCTGAAGACTGTTTAAATTCAAGTTCACTAAATCTGTTGATTGTCACTGTTACATCAGATATACTGCACCTAACATTAAACCATTTTTCACATGCACAGTCAGTGCATGTCAGTGCAGTCTTCTTTCAGAAGAAACTATTTCAAATAAAACTGAATAATAGTTGTATGAGAAAAGAATTTTTCATGTATTCTATATGCATATATGTAGACTTACATTGGATTGGTTTTTCCTGCACCACCAGCACATATTGTCCTGCTTCTCCTGGTCTCATTTATGGCATGCATAATGTGTCTTAATAGCTTCCCAGTACTGCTCTTCAGTAAAGGCCAGAGGAAAATATCACTCTGTGGTTTTGCGGTTGAGGGTTTTTTCATTTTTGCTTTTTGGGGGTTTCTTAAACAACCCTTATATAATTTGTTAAGCATACTGTTCTCTGTTGTCTTTAAACAGAATCCTTTTGGATTCAAGAGATTCTCCTTGGCTTGATAGTAGTGGCTATGAGCTTCAAACCACCTTGTGCTAACAGACTAAATGTTTCCTCTGTCCTAAAATATTGCTCCATTTACAGTTTATCCAATGGTTTCTATTTTTTTATCAGACTTAACTGTGTTTTTATCATAGGCTGTAGAGAATATACTTGCAGTCATTAATGGTTTCCTAAGCTTGTTTTCAACTTGTAAGCCATATATTTTTAATTGAAAGCATAAAATTGTACTCCCAGGACAACTGACTTTTGTCAGTGTTGGCAAGATATTTTAGTTGTGTTTTGGATAGCCACCATCACTCAGAGGAACAAACATGGCAGTTTTTGTATCCATCCACTGTTAGCTTGATTTGGTTCCTTCTGTTGCAAGTCAGTGGTCTTACTTTTCTTTGTCTTAATGATGAGAGCAGACAGTGCAACACTCTGCTCGGAGGACATCTGCCGCCTATACGATCTTCATTTTTTTGTCCCAGTTTCTCAGGAACGGGACCTCTTTAAAGTTTCCTTATTTAGTTTCCCAGAGTCTTACCTTCTCCATAACTACATTAAATCATCATTTATACTACAGGAAATATTCAAGGCACTAGCACAAATTTGAAGTAGGACAAGTACCTTCCATAATGATGTAGTTATAAATTTTATCAAATATAAAAGTATTAGATATTATCTTATAACGTCCAGAACATAATTTCATAATTGCTAAAAAATCCGTTAGCAACTCAGTGACTTATATACCAACATCCAGCTTGGAAGAAGTGCTGTTTCACTTGCTTTCATGTGGGCTGTCAACTCAGCTTCTGTGGGAGCACTGTCTATAGCTCTGTGAGGAGCTCTTATGTGCTAACAGGGTTGTCATAATTCTCTTTTCCTGTGTACTATCAGCACTCAGAAACAGTGAAGAAATAATGTGCCTCCTTTTATTCTATTCCATGTTTCCTATTTTCTAGATATTGCCTAAGCCAGTGCTCTGTCAGGGAAAGCACCCGCAGCATATTATTTTGTTCATCTGGAACACTGAGTTTTTTGGCCTTCTGACATAGGTCCTTGTGCTTTTCATATGCTTTTACACATTCATCTATGGTTGAAAGGTCAAAGTCTGCCCAGAAATGTGTAACTTGAGTTGCACAGCAAAAGGCAGAGGATGAAAGCTTGATCTCTACACCATCTTATTCTAAATTATTTTATTCTAAATGCAATTGGGAACTGGGTTTTTAGAAGTTGCAAGGTGGACTTTTCAGATCAATCTTAAGGTCCTCTGTCTTTTCACCTTCCCTTAGTCTCCTCTGATAAAAGTCAGATGCATGCGAAATGTATTTATAGAATGGAAAGCAGTACTACCTAAGTTTCTGTACAAGCTGTTAGGAAAATCAGATGCTGTGGAACCAGTCAACCATGAAAAATACCTGATGTCTTCCATTTACTGCTCCTCATTACATGCAGAGGAAAATGTCATTTGAGTTTTCTTTCATTTTTTTTTGACATTTCTAAAGAGATTCAACTACTCAGACAGAGCTTGTAGAAGCTCCATCCTTTCATTCAGAATATTTTACTACATTTTCTTTTAGTCTTTATCCATATGGGTAATCTCTCTGATCCGTTGTTTGTCTCAGACCTTTTTAATTTATTATTTCAGTTTCGACTGCCTTTGAATTATGAAACAAAAGCTGCTTAAAAGTGCAATTTTCTTTTAGTATCACAGCAGTCAATAGACGAAATACATTCAACAGACTCTCAAAGCTTAAAACTATTTTAGTTTCTTGGCAAGTGTTTGGTAAGTTGTTAGAAAAGTGGAGGGCTTGAAGGCCATGGCAATTGGTTGAAAGAGGGGAGAAAAGTAAACAAATCTAAATGCAGATGGAAATAAGTTCTGTTTTGTCTCTTCTGTCATGCATAAATCTAAACCTTCATTTTAAGGAGACGGTAGCTTCTCCTAATTTTCTGCTCCTTTTCAGTCAGTCCTTTCACAAATAAAAGCTTTTTTATGTAAACTTATTATAAAAAAACACCACAAACCCATCTATGTATTATAGATAATTCATGAACAAAACACACAGGGATTTACAAGAAACACATTGTGCCAAAGAATCAATGACTCCAAAGTAAAAAAAAACAAACCTGATATAATAAACAAATGTCAAGTAGCTCAAAGATATGTGATTTGTCATTAATATAATGGATTTTTGCAAATACAAACAAGGAAGACACTAAACTTTAGCTAAAAAAAAAAAAATAATTCAGAGGCATGTTGGTCATATCTGGAGAACAAGGTTCATTCTTTAAGAAAGGGCATATTTGGGCTGCAGTACAAGATTTCTGTGAAAACTATCCACTTGGAAATGTGTGCCTTTCTCTGCTGCTTGTGGAACTGCTGTGACAGGTTTGTCAGTCACTCAAGCAGTCGTGCTGCAAAAGCAGCACAACACTTCTAACTCAAGTGAGTCTTTTGGAATGCTACTATAACAAACCAGCCTCCATTTCTCCTTCTGTATGAACAGCAATCTTCAACATTTCAATCATATCAAACGTTTTTTGGGGGCAGGGCAGAAAAGCTCAGGGCTATTATACGCAAAACTTAGACTTCTCCAGTCTCTCCTCTTTTATCATCCAACAAACACACCACACATCCTGGCAAGGAGAAAAAAAATCTTTAAAAAGTAGTGTTTTCTAAGAATTTAAGAAATCATAGCAACAAGACAAAATCATCAATTCCAGCTGTTGGTTGGAAAGTTTTTAAAGACAATTAAAGAATGAACTGTATCGGCTAGAGAGCCCTGGAATGTAGAAGCAGCTCATCTGAAGAACTGTGTTTTTTAATGGACTTTTCTGGTAAGCTGTCAAGACACTTTTCCCCCATGAATTTTCAATCATTTCACTGACTCTCTCCATCTCACTTGCTATTTATTCTGTAATGATGGTTACTGAAAATTGTTCCTGTTTCATCTAGATCAGTAATTCCCAAACTGCTCACCAAAACATGACAGATACAAGGCTGTAATAAGCAAGATCCATTTTCAGCAAATCAATGTGAGTGTTCTAGATTTTTTCACCTGTGGCATTTTAACAACAACTGCAAATGTTCCTGGGATTAAAATGGAGCAGGTATGCATGAAATCTATTTTACCATTAGATAGAAATAGTTGTGTTAGGCAGTAAAAACAATGCAAACCTCAGGAAGAGAGTGAAATCATTTACAGTCTGGCTATTATATTGATTATTTACAAATGTGAAGCCAGTAAAAGTGTTTCCCTCAGGATGCATCTGGACTGAGCAGGTGCATCCTGGCTCCTGGTCTTTTGAGCATCAAGATGGGGCCAGGGCCCACCAGAGTTCCTCTTTGTCCCAGCTCTTCCTTCAGGGATGAAGGCCTGGTTAAAGACAGTGGTTGTATTAGCCAGGCCATGAGGAAAAACCCTGATCCATAATATATGTGCTCAGCTCTGAAGAGAGACTGTGCTCTGGAGGAAAGTAATGAATCTCAGATTAACCTGAAAACTCTTTCCATGGTGTGCTTTAGAGTGGGGTGTGACAGGAGATCTGGTGGCTGGAGCAGGAGTTTTGGATGAGAGAAGGACTGAGTGAAAAATGAGAAGCTGAGCAGGAAGAATGCAGTCTTTTGTCTTTCCCAGCAGCACCTCTTCAAAACAGCATTAGCAGAGTTTTGCCAGCTGTGTTATACAGAGTTTCTTGACTAAAATAGGATTCTCTTTTTTATCTTGCATATTGTTTTGCTATGTAGCATATGGTTTTAGACTGTGGCAAATTTCATGTTAACCATAATGAAACAATAATCATCTTCAGACAAGACAAAAAAAAAGAAAGATGTCTGGAACTTTCCCCTACACAGAACCATATTCAGAAGTGAACAAATTGTATAATTCCCTGTTATGTTCACAGAGATTAAGTTTCTGGATGTATGAAGTATACACAATGACTATTTTGGGGGGGGAAATCTGGAGGACAATTTTTTGTTTGTCAGTACTTGTTTGTCAGTGCTTGTTTGTCTGTGCCACTGGACAGAGTGAGTTTACAAAAGCCAGCAAATCACAGAGCTGGGAGCTGTGGCTTCCTCCTAGGGCTCTGCAGGGGTTTTGTTAGCCCTGTGACTGTTTCCCCCAAGCTTAAATCCCTGTCATCTGACCTATTCCATCACTCTGTTTTCTTTCTTCTGAGTTCTTCTGCCTGCTCTCATTTTCTTTGCTGGCATTGTCTCAACTTCGATTCCTCGGATATGTCATACCTGTTCCACTGGCCCACCCATGTACAAATCTCCTTTTTCAATTCTTCCAATGCCCACCTCCCTTCCCCCTGTGTCCCATTCCTAGTCTCTGAAGTTCTAATCAGTCTCAGATCACCTTCATTCTACCTCCTTGGATTCTTTAGCAGTCACACTTCCTCTCTGGCCATTTCCCATCTTTTTGCATCCCAACGTGCCTCACGCAGTTTTCTCCCTGGTATTTCTCCATTTCCTATCCATCTGTTCTAAATTGCCGAAGCTCTAGCAACAAGCTTCTCGATGTTTTTCAACTATTTATCCAAGCTAGCCAAATAACTCTCTGTGGCTTTTCCTAGCTTCCACTGTCTCTCAACTTTTTTGTTTCCTCAACAAAGTCCTGTTTGCTCTCGATCCATCCCAGCTCTGAGTTACCAATGCCTCCTAACATTTCAGCCAAAACAGTTTGCAGAAATCACAAAGGACTTAAGAATATGAAGCACAGGGAAATTTGAATAGGGGATGGTATTAGCCTACATATAACATGGATTGCAATCTCATTAGAGTAACACCCTTGTCTTTGTTTTGCTGCACACCAATAAAGTGCCAAGGAAGCCATTAGAGCCATTTCTTTTTATTTTATTATCTACAGATAGTATAAGTGACTGCCTATTATAACTTAGATCTCTCTGGCGTTAGAGAAAATTGAAGCAGAATCAAGTAATAGAAAAGTGGTAATAGAAACAATAAGCCAGATGCTAAGGTGGTGTAAATCAGTGTGACTGTACTGAAGACTAAACAGCAATTCCAGTTTGTACTAGCTGAAGATCTGCTATCTTTTGAATATATATTTGCTAGTGAGAGGAATGCTAATAGAAAAATTGTAAACTGAGGCTAAAAATCTGCCTCATAATAACAGCAACTTGATCAGTCTCTTTTCTCTCTTAAGCTTAATTTGTATGCAAAATAGTAGGGTTATTTTTATTATCTAAGTAAACTTTCTAATTAAAAAACAATCAAAGGTTTATAACACAAGCATACAATGTAAAGAGCTCAGTTCTCCTGCACTGATTAGAAAATGAGGTTGTATCCCTAATAAAAACAATAGATTTATCATTTTTCTCTTTGTATAAATTATATTAAATCTTAGGGGTTGTTGTATTTTTGCTTTGTTTTGATTTTAATTATTCCTTTTTGGTTTGTTTGGTTGTTGTTTTCAGTATAGCCCGAATAGGTATAGTACCGAATCAAAGTAATTCCTTCCCTTCCTTCAGAGCTTTTAGCTTTGCCTTGTTTGTATATACTGATTTCATCTTTCCATTCTCTCTAGCAGGGTTCTTCACTTCTATTTACTTTTTATAGTCCTCAGGATTATTGAATAATGGTTAGTAATTAACTTGTTTCCAGTTATGGAAACTGGTTTATTTAAACTAGTTTCCAAAAAATCACTTTCTTACTTTATTTGTTTTTATTTAAGCCTCATTCCTGTAAAATTATTTTATGGTGTTTATTACTGCTTTATTTTTTCATTTCCAACTCCTGGTAGCAACTTTCTCAAGTATAAGTTTAATTTTGGGACTAATTTAACAACCAGGGCTGGCTGACTTAAAGCCAGTGCCTTTGCACATTTGATAACGATAGCCCACATAGTCTGGCACAGCATAGGGCAGCCAACTGTGTAGTTTTCATATTTAACAACTTCTATATATCTCGCTTACACAAAACAGAGCATGGACAAAGAGGTATTATCTAGGAATCTCTGCACTAACACCAAGTTCATCCTGTGTCTATACAAATGTTTGGTAGAGCTGCTAAGATTGAATCTGACAAAATATTTCCTTTTGATTAAATGAAAGTTTTCACAGAAATGCTTTATTTCAGATTTTGCACAAGAAATATCTTCTCTCCCCATTCATTGATCAGAGATATGAATATGAAAAAAAAAAAAAACCAAGCCAAACAAATAAACAACCAACAACCAACCAAACCAAACCAAACCAAACCAAACCAAACCAAACCAAACCAAACCAAACCCCAACAAAAACACTTACACAACCTTGCTGGTTTTTTTCATCTTTACAGCTTTTATAGACAAATTACAATTTCTTCAGGAATCAATATCTTTCAAAACAAAAACCTTCACAGTGACATTTTGATGGAAAAAAAATCCCAACCTACAACAGATCTACTACCACTTTTCAGTGTTCTCCACAATAATATCCAAACTCCAAACATTTTATCTATGACACTAACCCTGAGTCACAAAGATGGCTTTGGTGCTATATAACTACTGATTGTGATGGCAAATCACATCCTCAGTTACAAAGATGTGAGATTTTTCTGGTATTAGCCTTCCCTTAGTGATTTCAGTAAGGCTTTTTGCAGTCATCTGAACCTACCCAGCTGCTTTAGTGCAGGCTGGCAAAGTCACTGTGCTTAAGATATAATAAGCTATACTGTAATTAGACACCGAATGTCCATAACTAAAGCAATTTGTGCTGTTCTAGCTGTTGATATATCCCAGCTTGAATGTGCTTAAATTATTTATCTGTTTGCTTGTTTATTTAGTTCAGTTCTAGAGAACGACAAAAAATTTAAATCCCTTTATGCAACATTTAGACACTACAGCAAAAAATGCTTACACAGAAAAGACAGTCCCAATCCCACAGTTAGACAAAAGGGACGAGGAGGTATGCAGTATACAAGTGAATGAAGTACTGAAACATTGTGAATGTGCTGGAAGCTCTAACTTTCAGTTTGTCAGTGTTGTTTTTAAAAATATGATAAATTTTTTATAACTATTTGGTGGGTTTTTTACATCAATTTTCACATCATTTGCTACATGTCATTCTCTTCTCCTTTCCAAATGACTGATTTGCCTTTGCCTATGCTTAAATGCAGAGGAAAAGAAGCCTGGAAAAGTTTCATCAAATGATGAAAAGTTTAAAGAAGTTATGGTATGAGAATGTACAGGAATGTAAGCAAGAGACCACAGTGGTATTTCACAGCTCCTACTTACCAAATGAGCAGCGAATAAATATGGAACACTCTTGGTTGTCTCTTGTTTGACACGATAATGCAACAATACTGATGTCAGGTTTCATTTCTGCTCTGTAAGTGACTTAAATGTTTTTGCACCTTTCATGTTTTCCTTGGTGTCCCCAACTGTTCCTATGATACGCAAGAGAAAGTCACCAGAGGGTAAATCTAACATTTGAATATATTTCTTTGGCATATTTTCCACATACTGTGAGAGGATGGATCCATGTTTGCAGAAGTAATGGCATCCCAAGAGAGAAGGAGCTCTGTTTTAACTGCTGCCTTGCAAGCACTCCTTGTTTCATGATTTACTGTAGGTATTAAGTAAATGTTTGCACAAATTAGAGCTGATTTAAATGCAACAAAATAATAATAATAAAAAATTAAATGCAGACACCAGACTTTCCACTGCATCAGATGATTGATGAAAAAATTAAACTATAAACAAAATTAACCTTAAGGCATTCAGTATTCTTATTTGACAGCACTGTATGGCTTTCCTTTAGACATTTTTCTTGCTAAACTTGTACTTGTTTTTTAGTGTTTCCTCTGCTTGACAATAAAGTCTTAACAAAATAATTCAATCACTGAATATAGTGTTCATACACAGTCACAGAAAGGATTTATACCTCTTTGTTACAGCACACTGGTGAGTAGATCTGCTGGCCAGGAAATGTTGTAAGATGGAGCTGTTCTATGGATGTTTGTATTGCAGCCACACAGTGTGCATGTCTATGGAAAGGGTGAGTGTCAGGAGGATCGAGCCAGGCTCTTCTCTATTATGTGCAATAATAGGACAAGGGGCAACGGGTGTAAGCTGGAGCATAAGAGGTTCCACAGAAACATAAGGGGAAACTTTTTCACTGTGAGGGTCACAGAGCTCTGGAGCAGGCTGCCCAGAGAGGTTGTGGAGTCTCCTTCTCTGGAGATATTTAAAACCCGCCTGGATGCTTTCCTATGTGACCTGCTCTAGGTGGTCCTCCTCTGGCAGAGGGGTTGGACTAATTGATCTTTCGAGGTCCCTTCCAGCCCTTAACATCCTGTGATTCTGTGATGTTCATGTTTTAACATGACACTATAGACATTTCATTATTTTTTCATTTTTTCTCCATTATCTTTCCTCATGTTTTGGAGTCTTTTGAAACTGGTCTATTGAAACTGGTCTATGGAAACTGAATTGCAACATCAGGGGGCTGTCCTAGAGTGGATCTCATCCCAAAGAGGTCACGTAACTTTCAGTTTGATTGGCCATGATTAGAGTTTCAGAGGTTACAGAAAACTGTTTTTAGCAGACATATAAAGGACAGATAACTAATCTATTATCACTGCTCCTCTGGAAACTGGAAAGTATGTGAAGACTTAGCACCTTGGTCAATGTTTGAACCAGTCATGAGAATGACTGGAGAAATGAGCACTTGCTATGTTCTTTGCATCTGTGCAAAAATATCTTAGGCTGCTTGATTTTTTTTTTGTGATTCATCTTCTCATCTATCTTTTTACTTCATCTCTCTGCCTATCCTGTTAAGACAAGAGTGCCAGAGAATGAACGATCTCAGGCCATGATGTTAAGTGTCATATCTCCATACTGATTAAGGATAACTGCTCCCAGAGAAGAGTTGCCATGTGTCCAAAGTGTAACACTTGGACCTGGGCCCCTTCAGGTCTGTGTGCACTCTGGGTTCTGGTATTGTTTCTTGTGTCCTGGTGCTTGTCTTTCCTTAGAAGAAGGCCTTCTTTTCTGTTGTCTTTTCCTTTCCACTCTCCTGTCCTGTCAGTTGTGTTTGCAATTTCATAAGTACTTCCCAGAATTAGCTTTCTCTGTCCAGTGAGGAGCTTCATCACATCCACTACAGCTAGTCAGACCTTTCCTTGCCCTCTTAGACACTGTGCTCTTCAAAATTGCCTCCATCTAGCTTGTCTTGTCACTAAATGAAATTCAATGTCAGTAAAACACTCTTCTGTTACAAGGTCAGCTTTTTATCAGTTCCCCCATGTCCAGTTTATTTGGCCATATGGTTTTGGGGTCTACAACACTATCTGAATATTAATGTCACTCCTTCATTCTGTAGAAGCATGCTTGTAAATTATGTGCTTCAAAAACTGTAGGTATATCCATTCACATACTATAAGGGATATAGCATTCAGTCTTGTTCCACTGTCCCTTTTTCTTCATCAGTATATATAAATTCATCATGCCTGACATTAACATTTACTGAAGTTAACATCAGGCCTAGCACAATAGTATCTGATGGCTAGAGACCTCTCCATAGTCTTAAAAAAAAAATACTACTATTAAATAATTATCATCCTTACTAATGGAGATGATAATTGTAATAATAAATACTCCTCTCCTTGAAGAGCTTTCCTTGTGATAGTCTGAAAAAACATTTTCCTAATCTCAGGGCTCCCTGATTCCCCTTAGTTTCAGTAGATGAATTATCATTATGATTCTTTCCTATCTTATTTCTACAAATCATTCCTTCTTCAAATGTGGACTTTGGAGAGAAAAATTCGAATAAAAATGTCAGGACACAGAGAAAGGTATTTTTCTTGGGCATGGCATGACAGTGTATGGATGTTGTTTCAAGATCTACTTTAAATACACCCTGACTGTATGCACTGAAAATAATAATGTGAGATAGGATGAGACATTCAAAGCTATTTATGAAGGGGTAGAAAATATCCTCAAATTAAGGTTCTTATTCTCTCTTGTTTCTAAATATAAATATAGGAATATCTTTTTGTCTAGCATAAAAAGTCTGCTATCTGAGTTCTGATTACAGTAAAATGTCTGTGTAGTTCCAGTTCTGCATACACATGACAGAACAGTAACATTTCAAAGCATGTTGTATCCTTCCTGTAATCTATAGGATGAAACAATAGGTTTTGGTGTTTTTTGTGGGTATTTTTTTTTTCCCAAAAAAGAAAATATAAATTACATGAGCATAGAGTGAAGTCTCTGATGTAGTGTTTAAGACCTGCAAGGCTTAGACTGAAGGGACTGGCAAGAAACTAGACTTGTAAGCGCCTTGGACCAAATAGCTATAGTTTAAGAAACATATATGCTTTACAGCTATACTCAAGGGAGCTCATAAGTTCTGGACTGAAAACTGCCATGGTAAAATCACTGCTCTTGAAGGGTCGCAGTTTTCAAGTTTCTCAATTACTCTTACAATGGATCCTATTGCTCCACTGAGGCAATAGCTGGTTCACAGAAATTTCAAAAGCTCTGTAGACAAAATTTCTGGAGGACTCAAATTACATGAGAAAAATAACCTGTTAACAATTATGTCTGCTTATTTTCTCCCTGAATCTCCCAGAAGATCTCTCTGGACCACTGCCACTTCTCTGCATTTATAATCCTACTGCTGCATTTTAAAAACATTTTTAAAAGTGTCTTTATTATTTTGTATAGATAAATAAATAATGGCAACATATTATTTTTCTTCTTTAAAAATAGAATGCTCCTTTGGTCTAGTTATTACCTCTGAGTAAATGTCAAGTCAATAGGACTGTTTTCATGTCTGCAAACTCATGCTGGTATCAAAGAGGCAGAGTTGGCAATAAATATTTTATTCTTATTTTAGTAATGGTAATCTAGTAATTATAGCAACAGTTTAGTCTTTACCTGCATGTGCTGGGGGGCAGTAGGTGATTTTAGGACAAACTGTTATTAAAGAGATTGATTACATGTCAACAACACTCAGTTAAGGGTTAAAATTCATGTGATTGCTACTTAAACTTGTGGAAGAGCACATATAGTTTTTAGCATCTGTATAGAATAGACTTGAGAGGCAGCCTTAAAAACCTGGGTAAATCCTGCTAATTATGCATTTGTGATATTACACGATGATCTTCCAGCAGCTGCCCTGTGGTGGGTATACCCTGTCTGGGGACCAGGTGCCCACCAAGCCCTTCTATCACTCCCCTCAACCTCCGTCAGCATGGCACGCAGGAAGAGAATAAGACGAAAAGAGCAGCAGGTATTATATATAAAAAAAATACATAATATAGTTATAAAAAAGTATATAAAGTTGTTATTCTCTACTTCCTGTCTGCAGGCGATGTCAGGACGAATCCAGGAAGCAGGGCTCCAGGAACACGTAGCATTTGCTTGGAAAGCCGAATGCCCCCACATCCTCCTCCTACCCTCTCCCTTTATAGTTGAGCTGATGTCATATGGTATGGAATATCCCACTGG
>WTSP01023924.1:0-36168 GCA_025331215.1 Actenoides lindsayi
TCAACTAGACCAGGCTGCTCAGAGCCTTGTCCAACCTCACCTTGAATATCTCCAGGGATGGGGCCTCAACCACCTCCGTGGGCAGCCTATTCCACTGTTCTGCCACCCTCAATGTAAAGCACTTCTTCCTGATATCCAGTCTAAATCTACTCTTCTCTAATTTAAACCCCTTACCCCTCGTCCTGTCACTCCAGGCCCTCATAAACGGCCCCTCTCCAGCCTTCCTGTGGGCCCCCTTCAGGTACTTGAAGGTCACTATTAGGTCTCCCCAGAGCCTTTTCTTCTCCAGGCTGAACAACCCCAGCTCCTTCAGCCTGTCCTCACAGGAGAGGTGTTCCAGCCCTCTGATCATCTTTGCGGCCCTCCTCTGGACCCACTCCATCAGGTCCATGTCTTTCCTGTGTTGAGGACTCCAGAGCTGGACACAGTACTCCAGGTGAGGTCTCACCAGAGCAGAGTAGAGGGGCAGAATCATTTCCCTCGATCTGCTGGCCACACTTCTCTTGATGCAGCCCAGGATGCAATTGGCCTTCTTGGCTGCAAGTGCCTGCTGTTGGCTCGTGTCCAGCTTCTCGTCCACCAACACCCCCAAGTCCTTTTCTGCAGAGCTCCTTTCCAGCACTTTGTCTCCCAGCCTGTATTGATAGTGAGGGTTGTTCTGACCCAGGTGCAGGACCCTGCACTCTGTCTTGTTGAACCTCATGAGGTTCATCGGGGCCTACCTCTCCAGTTTATCCAGGTCCCTCTGGGTGACATCCTGTCCCTCCAGTCTTTCAACAGCACCGCTCAGCTTGGTGTCATCTGTGAACTTGCTGATGATGCCCTCAATCCCACTGTCAATATCATTGATGAAAATATTAAACAGTACAGGTCCCAGTACAGACCCCTGAGGGACGCCACTTGTCATTGACCTCCATCTGGACATTGAGCCATTGACTACCACCCTCTGGATGCGAGCATCCAGCCAATTCCTTATCCACTGAACAGTCCACCCATCAAATCCGTATCTCTCCAACTTGGCAAGTAGGATGTTGTGGGGGACCATGTCAAAAGCCTTGTAGAAGTTGAGATAGATGACGTCTATAGGTCGTCCCTTGTCCATGGAAGTAGTCCCCTTATCATAGAAAGCCACTAGATTCGTCAGGCAGGACCTGGCAAGAACTCTGCTCCCATCTCCCCCCCATTGCTCTTAAGGGCAGAAAAGGTGATCATTACTGTGCCTTTTAAATAGTTACCATACGAGTATTTTCTCATAGTCTTTCTGTGGAAGCTTATCATTGCTACTTCTGGGTTTTTTTTCTCTTTAATACTATTTCTGCAGAAAAAAAAAAGACACCTGTTTTTTTACGAACTAGAAATATTTAATTCAAAGTAAACTACAACTTTGTACAATTAAGCTGTACGGTAGAGCTCTGACTCAGTTTTTACCTAGTACCAAAGTATATGCTTAAAATTGGAGATCTATGTTAAACAGTCTCATGAAATGCTGCAGAACCTCCGTGTAAACCTCTGCAAAATCCTAGGTACATTTCAGCTATTTGCATATAAAATGGATTGGTTTTTTGTTTGTTTTTTTTCTTACAACTTATTAACGTTTTTTGTAATGTAGAAAGACTTACAAAGTTAGTTGGTTGGTTAGGAGGAGGGATGCATTGGCTTTTGGAAATCTGTGACTTAACAGTGAAATACACCACTGTGGGAATTAGTATATCTAGTGACAGGTTCAGATCAACTTGCTGTACACTAATAAAACTGATACACTGAGCAATTAACTGGCTTTGTAGAATAAGAGTCTATAAGCACTAATGACATTAGTTTAGTTTTATAGAAGTGAGCTGTTCCACTCAAAGGAAAAAGTACTTTTAATGTCTAAAGTTAAGGAAGCATTTAGATGTTTGAAGTCTTAATCCCATAGAGCTTTGTTTTCTAGACTAGAGTTTAGTATAAACCAGTGATTATTACATTTTTGCATATCCCACAAGACAGATGGTGCTTTCCTGAAGAGAAAGGAAGTCTTGACCAAGAGTTTGGGGGTCGTTTTTGGGGAGTGGTGAGTTGTGGGTTGTTCCTGGGGTGGTTGTGGGTGGGTTGGGTTTGGGGTTTCTTTTTCTTTTCTGTTGTGTGTGTTTATACTCGCATGAACATCTCTGTTTAAAACAATGTGTTGCACATGCTTTACTTTCTTTTTCATTCAAGCCTCAGGCATCTTCTCTTTTGTGGAGTGTGATGCCAAACTGCACAATACTAGTTAATCTCAGTTGTTTTTTTCACTTTGGGCTTGGGCCTATAGTTGCATTGAGTAGTCAGTGATCAGTTCATGTTATGGAATAGAATGTACTTTACATGACTTTGATAAATGTATATATTTTACCTTCTGTTCCTGCAGTTCCACTATAGGATTGCAGTGTTTAGTGGTGTCCTGGTGACAAGTGGACATTCATGTGCCCTACAGAATCAGGCTAGTAACATTTTCTCCCACTGGAAAGGGTGATTGAGAGTCATTCAAGAATTTAGTCCCCCAGCTGAAGGAAAAAAAAAGAAAAGGAAAGTTGGACTTTTCAGTTAGTTTCTCAAGTAATCTCCCCTGAATTTCTCAGGAGAATAAATACCAAAAGGCAAGTTAGATAAAAAGAATAAAAATGATTATTTCTGTAAGTTACAGCTTTGGGAAGACTTAAAAATTTTATAAAAGTATTCATTTCAGATCAGAAATAAATGGGTTAAATTCTGCATTTAGATCTGGTTTCTGCTTTCGGCTAATTCTGCCAAAAAGTCATTCCACTGGAACATTAGGAAGGAAATAAACTTTTAAACATAATTTAAGACCGGAAAAATCTTTTATGGTTGTATTTTATATCATGACTTTTTATAAAAGTGACAACATTTATTATTTCAAAAAAGAAACAGTCTTTCAAATATGTATAGAATAAAATAGTACATCCTTTGGAACAAATGTCAGACATGTCACTGTTTTCTGTATTTGTTTTAATGGTTCTTGGTGTTTAACATTCTTAGCAGCTAGTTCATATATTAATGGCTTAATTCAGTAAAATCCTCTAAGAATACGGAAATCTGCCCAGTCTATGAAAAATCTTTCTGGGGCTTGTTCAACAATGCAAGTGCTTATGTAAGAGTGTGTGGGGTCTTCGGTTTTATTTAAATATTGTCCTAAAAATACTTCCCTGTTGGGTGGTTTTTGGTTGTGGGTTTTTTGTTTTGTTTTGTTTTTGAAGGGACCTGTGACTCTGAGCCAGTTCAGTTATGCTGTCTGGGAAAAAACCAAACAAACAACTTTCCCCCCACCCCCCCTTGCCCTTTTAGTTAAAGCTGTTCTTGTAGTAGAACTATACTTGATGCCATTATTTCCATTCAATAACACCTTACCTTTAAAGTATTTCCAATTTCCATATACACGCTGCTGCTTGTACGAATACGGATCTTGAAACTTGGTCATTCTAGAGAAACTAACATAAATAAGAAGCAAAATTTTTCTAAAAGTTTGAATAACTGCTTAGAGTTATTGTGACTTGCAGAATTCCATAACTTACTGTTTTTATTCTTGAAAGATCAACATATTAGTCCAATGGTGGCAACAATTCTCCCTCACTATTCCTTGGGAAGACCTTCTCAGAGCTTCAAGGAATAGGGAGATAATTGTATATAGAAATTTGGTTCCCAAGTTTTGGACAATGGGTACATATTCTGAAAAAAGCTTTGGTGGTTATTATTGCAGTTATGTCTTGAATGTTTATTGGATTGTCATTTAAAGCAAATCATGCTTGTGAGTAAGTGTGAGCTAAGTAAGTGTAGGCTGGTGGCAATGGTCTGCAGTGATGTGCCAGCTCCAGCCGACAGCGATGTGAGAGTCCTTGCGTTTATTAACAAAAGAGTATAATTTGTCAAATGTCAAAATTAGTGTTTAAAAGGGTTGACTAGACAAGGTGAGCCACAGGCATACAGGTGATTAAGACCTGTCCTAGAGTCAAACATAAATGATTGAGGCCTCAAAGTCCATTGAGAAACTAAAAAAACCTTGAAATATCTGGGTTTTTTTAAACTAGCTAACTGCATATGCAGGGGAGGGGATCATTTGGGGCATATGAAAAGGGTAAAACCTCACTTCCCAGTCTTAAAACTTAAACTAGAATTCCAAGAATTCATCTGAGGCTATCATAAATAAATTATTTTTTTAACTGAAGATAAACTGAAGTGTTTTCAATCAAAATGGTAATTTTCAGAAAAGAGTTAATAAAACTGTCACTTGAGCTACAGCTACAGTCTCATAATAACACTTAAATGTTGCAGACATCTTTAATTCTTAGGAAGGAGAAGCAAAGACAAAATATCTTGCTTTGTGAGCAACTGCTTTATTAGTGGTTTCCTTATTTTATTTAATACAGTGCAGTTTTACCAGCTTTGGCATGCTGCTACATAGTTGCAGTTCTGCTTCAGAAGCCATCCTGAGGTGATGCATTACTAGGCTTTCATTTCCATAGCTCCATAATATGCTTTAGCAAACCATATGCATCTGTGGATCCTTCCCTCCCAGTCTGGTGCCAGATGCCTCACTTGGTCAAAAACTAGAAAATACCAAAATCTAAAACCCCAAAGATTGCCAAATTTAAAAATTAAAATCTAACTTTTTCAATAATCTGAAGAGTCTGTGGCCCTGGAAAAATGTCAGCCTTCCAAATGGAAGGGGTAGAGATTGAGGGGAGAAGAACTTGGACAGTTCTGTCTAAAAGCCCCAGAAATGAGAAGTATGGAATGCAATAAGCACAATAACAAAACCTTAAGTATTCTCCAAAGGCCCCGTGTTAAGTAAGGGGAAAAAATAGCTGTGCATTCAATAAATTCAAACGTGCTGAAGAATATATAAATTTATTTTGCTATCTAGTCAAATTTACTGTTAATTGGAGTAGAAAATTAAAGTAACTTATTTGAATGAGACTGAATCAATTTCAATGTTTCGCATGCCACCTCCTTTTTCTATCCGCTTCTGGTGTATGAAACAGATAAGAGCAGAAAATTTGTCTGTGGAAACAAGTTGAAGCACTCCATGGCAAATGTAAAGAGTGTGTGGTACTTAATGAGATGAAAATTTAATCAAAAAGATCTGAAACTTAACAAGGGGTTTTGCATGAGTTTAACTTGTTAATATTCTCAAAATGCATGTATTAGGTTGTGATTTATTTTTTATTAATTGTTTTCAAGTGATAGAATTTCAGTTTGCACCTTCGTACCCTTCCACTCCCATCCTGAAAATCATTCCACTAGATAGGAAACTCTTATTTTAAATAACCTAGATTAATCTTGCTTGTTCCATGTTAGCTATACTAAGTATGTCCTTTACTAGCTAGATGGAATTTAGGTTTTTCAATTAAATATATTAATTTGATTTCTACAACAAATGTCTTCTCTAAATATCAAATTCTAATCACGTGGTCATATTAGTTGATCAGAATTTTACTATTTTATGAACTGTAAGCATAAAATAAACCCAACTTTTAAAATGTTTAAGTCTCTTTGTGGAAGTAATACTTATTAACTTGTTGATTACTAACAGAGATTTACAAATCATGTTACTCGATAGATTTAATTTTTTTAGAAAATATTTCCAGAGAAAATAATGGTTTGCAGGATGCACTGGTTTACATAATCCTATGTCAGTCAGGTAATTTAAGATCTGGCCTCTTACAAGTCAAAGCAGTCAAATACCATGCTACTATGTGTCTAATATGTATTCTGTGTGCTGTAAGAAGGTTAATTATAAAGGAGAAGCCTTGAACAAATTGAAAATGTGATTATCAATCATTTTTCAGGTTGCCTAGGGGCAGTGTGCATTTCTGTAATTAAGGGTGCACACCTAACCAGCACAAACATGGGGCATAAATATGCACCGATAACTTAATACTGTGTTCATGAAGTTGTATTCATTTCTTTCCCAGACTGGACTACATATATGTGGTTATTGTCTCAAAATTAAATAATCTTTACCTATTATTTATAGACAGCATTAAAAAAAAAGTTTCCATTACCTTATTAGTTTTGCTTTTTCATTAAAACTACTGAAAAATAATGTAAGTAAACTATGGTGATCATTGAAGAACAGTTTCAGGTGGCATTTGGGAAACAAGTTTTTGCTTTCTGGAGAAGAAAATGTTACTTCTGTTCAGATATTGGATTACTAGAAGTTTAAATATTATATGCTGATTGTTCTTGAATATCTTACCGTTCTCTTCTCAACCCTTGCATTTCTCTATCCAGACTTTGAATGAAACAAATTTGTCTATCTTGGTTTGCTATGGTCTGGTTTTGATTAACCCAGGGCAGATTATCCAGTTTTGAGATTAACTCAACCATAGGATTGGGATAGACTTGTTAGCAGTATACAGGGTGGGCTCTACCACCCTGGTCTGCCTCTGGGGACTGATCTGCACAGGTGTCAGAGGTTCCTCTTTGCTTTTCCATTTATACCCTCCTGTGTTGTGTAATCTCTCTTACATAAAGTAGCTTGTTCTGAGTTTGTTTTTTTTTCCTGTGTTATTCACGTTGTGAAAAAAATGTAGGTAGAAAAAGTGCATGAGTCTGAACTTGAAACTAGAGTTTTCCTAAAAAAAAAATGTTAAAAAAAGTACAAAAGGGAATATTCCATGGGATTTTACCTTCCTGAAGATCACTGCCCTCTCCTTTGAAAGGAAACTTGTGTGTGTTGGAGGTTCAGCCATCCTAGCATCTAGTGTTTATCATGAAAGACATGAGCTCTTCCAAACCAATTGTGTAGCAGGACTGATATAATTAGATCTTTTCTCAGACTCCTGGGGTATGTTAAGAACAGTTAAATTGAATTGTCTTGTGTTACTGTAGACCATACCTGTGTCTCACTGATCAATTTATGTGGCATACTGTACGCTTTCCTCTTCCATCATTTTATCTTGTCCTTTTAGCTCCTCTACTTGTGTTGTTAATTGTATCTTTTCCCTCTGCTTCCCCCCAGAAGTTGTTTCTGTATCTGCTGTCTCTAAAGATTTTATTCAGGTTCATAAGTTTTAATACCAAGTCGTGTCCGCTTCAGTGGATATAACATACAACTGTTTTGCCCAGTGTTTCCACTGAGCTGTAGCATTGCAAATACATTCAAAAACACTGTAGTGGGTGTCTTTAACACTGTATGCCTCTGAATAAGCTCATCATAGTTCTTTTGTTTCTGTTAGTTTAAAAATAAGAACAAATTTAATAGAAAATCAAAACCAAAATTGTTTGGTTGAATATAAATCCATCTTGAAAGGCAGTTGAACATGACAACTGCAGTTGCCTACAATGTCATTCTGAATGATATTAGCAGCAGTGGGTGACTATTCTCTACTTAAACTGATAGGAAAGACTTTTTCTTATTTTTATTTCAATCTTCTCCCTTGTGTGCATAGACAAAATAAGTCAAGTGAAGATAATCTAGTTGAACAATCACTTGGACTCTTTGCGAACTCCATATTTTACTGCTTTTTGAACTATACACTTCATTAAAAGTCAAAGCAACAATTTTGATAAAAAGAAAGCAAATGTAATGTCATGTCAAGCTGCGGCACAAAACAAATAGAATGTGCATAGATGTATATTAAAACAATATGTCTAATACAGAAGTTAATTTAAAATTCTCTTGTGCTGTGTACAAATAGGCAGAACAGAGACCCTTGAGATCTGCACAGCAATATTAAGTAAATTATTGCAAAAATTAAATGCATCAAACTATTAGATCTATTAAATGAATGGTATTTCAAGAGATAATCTGTGCATTTGACAGCCCTTTGTTGTGTAAAGCATTCTGAAATACAGCTATTTACACAACAGTCTATGTGGTTTCTTATTTCTCACAGTATTTCAAAAAGTACTTCTTCCAGTCTTCCACTTGTCAAATGTATTACTTGCCATTTGCCTTTATTAGACTTCAGAATCTTGCTATGTTAGTTTAAAGATTTGTTGACAATAATTGTTAGGGAAGCTTGCGATACAATTAATATTTTATTTCATAATGTATTATAATGCTTTACACATTGTTTTGCTTATTAGTTAAATCTGATTTTTTTCTTTAAGGAGGAAAAAAAAGTTCTTCAGTGAATCTAATAAAGAATGTTAATTTATAAAATGAAAAGCTGAATTAAATCATTTAGTATGGTAATCCCATGATTTACTTGAGATCAACAGTTACTTGGGAATAAAACAGCTACTTAATACCTGCATATGTTTAATAAGACTAGGTATGCTAGAAATGAGGTACAGCTCATCAGATTTTACTCAACTTTTTTCTAACAGAACTTGAATAGCAAATTTATTTCTACCTTCTTTTTCCTTGTTGAAAATCAATGTGCTGTATAGTAGGAAATACTGTTTTGGAAGAGAGCTAGCACTTGCAAATGAGTTTCATTGGGAATTTGGGGGGAAAAAATGCAAGTGTGTATACTTACAAGAGTGCAATAGTGCATAGCTATATGCTAATGACTAATTTGCTTATACTGACTGTAACTTGTTTGTCCTGAGGCTGTTTCAAAATGTCGTTGTTTTCAAAATCAGGAGGCTATGCTTCTTAAAAAGCACTTCTGGTTGGTTTTAAAAGGGTTGAGATTTCCTAGCAGACCATGTTTCTTGCTTTTCTTGTTACTTAAATTTCCTATATACTACAATGCTGATCAGCATGGAGAAGAATCCACCTTATGCCCCTTGTATCGAACCATATATTTCTCAATATAGTCTAACGGGTAGGGTGAAGGGTTTGAAATGCTGACTAGTGAAGTAACGTGAACTAAATGAGGTGGTGCAAAGGAATAGAATTTCTGGATCTGTGTGAACTCGCAGCCAAGTAGCATCAGGCTATGTTTTATGCTGTAAGCCATGCTATAAGAAGCCTAGCGTGTGGCCTATACCAAAGTTGTTCTGCTGAGTGCCAAGTAATTCTCCAACTGTTTTGAACTGCAGCTGTTCAGGTAGCTAGAGTGTTTGGAGCATGTCCCCTGGTGTGATGTTCCTAAAAGAAGCTGTGTTCAGGTAATGCAAGTGTATCCCACATGAGTATTTAAATGAGTTGCGCTCACTTTGGGTGCCTGAAAAGCGTTCTGAAACCTACGTGGTCCAGGTTAGACTTGGCAGGTCTAGAAAAGCAAGAGTGTAATTTGTAGAACAGTATAAAAACACATGTAACTGGAGGAGGCATTGTTTCCCTAAGCTCAGCTGTGCTAAACTTCATTTGAACAATGTTTGCTTAAAAGTAATTTCTAATATTTCTATCCTTAAAACATTTCTTTGTTTTACTAACAGGCTGTATCTTCATCTAACCTTCTTGTGCTAGATTTCACTGTTCCAGTTTTCCCTTTAGGTGCACAGGTGAATCTGGGATTTTAACCTATAGGTCACAAGTTCAGCTTTGTCCTGTGTCACTACTAGTGGATGGAGTCACATTTGAGGAACTGTATGAAATGAATGTTTTTCCATTTTCTGTTGTGTGTGTGTGTATGTACACGTGTCGTCTTTGGAACTGGTAGAGAAAAGTAAATGTGGTAGAATACGCTGAATGCACAGTTACAATGTTACTCAAAATGAGAACAAGTTGTTAAAAGTTTTACAAATCCTGTGTGTTTTTGTTGTAAGTGTAAATAATGCAGGTGATTTTTTGTGGGTTGTTTTTGAGTGCTTTTTTTAATTGATGTTTTACACAATAGAAAATGAAGCAGATGTTTCAACAGATGTCACAGGGGCCTCTGGAGGGAATAGCTGTTCCATTCACCAGCACCATTAGAAAGCTACAGAAAGGCAGGGTGAAATCTAGAGTTGTGTAGCCTGAGGTCCAGTCAGCTAGAACTCAAAGGCTTTGAGATTGCAGCTATTAGGAGTGGCAGGTTCTACTTTTATTCTTGTCAGGGCATAAACTCAGAAACCTTCATCACAAACTATTTTTCCTCCTTTGGCAACTATGAAACTGCTTGCAAGGATTGCAGTGATCCTCTGCAAGCTCTTGTGCAAAGTGCTTCATCTCTAAAAGGAGTGTCAGAAGTAGATTCCCTGGCCTTGAGAGGAAAAACCTTGCTCTGGCCACTGCATAGATGTGCTCCATGGAGGAGCTGCCGGAAGGAAATTAGGCACATGTATCTGGAAGTACGTTTTCTGGGCTGGAGAAAATGGCTGAAGTGAAGGAAAGATGAAGAATTAAAAGCACCTTAATGAAAAGGTAGGATGGGGTATGAACTTCAGACTCTTGCTGCACAGTTAAGTGGTACCAGTTGCAGCATTTAGTCGGCTCTAAATTGAGACTAAATTTCAGAGCAAGAAGAATTGCAGCAATGTCCACATCCTGTCTAGCAGTGCCTGGCTCAGAAAACATCTTTCCTATCATATCCCCTGCATTTTTTTCTTAATCAAAATGTCTTTTCTAGCTCTAATAAGCACAACAACAACAACATCAAAAAATGTTGGTGTTAGATGATAGGCAACTCAGTTATCTTTATTCTATCACGTGCAAAAAATTTTTTTACACACTGTATGAATATTGGCTTCAGCAGTCCTGAGTAAGCACAGGCATTTGTAGGGTGTTCACGCCATGAATGTGATATGCTCCATTCTGTAGATGCAGTTTTGTGAAACAATGTCATCTTGCTAATGAATACAAACATATATTAAGAAAAAA
The DNA here is from genome assembly GCA_025331215.1 of Actenoides lindsayi. Taxonomy (NCBI): domain Eukaryota; kingdom Metazoa; phylum Chordata; class Aves; order Coraciiformes; family Alcedinidae; genus Actenoides; species Actenoides lindsayi. The sequence goes on from WTSP01023924.1 coordinate 10,673, forward strand.
AAAAAAAAAGGAAGACCCCATTTTATTTGGGAATAAAAGGTTTTGTCTGTGAGCTTCCAAACATGTCTTAATGACACAAAGCTACAGGGAAGATAAAGTGATAGGTCTTCGGAGTCAAGAAAACCTTTCGAAATGCAAAACAACCCTTTGTCTTTTTAATTACCCAGAGTGGGCTGTTGAAAGGAGTGGGTTGACGGGAGGGCAAAGGTAAAGAAAGCAGCTCATGATTTCTCATAGGGCTGAACCTGCCCAAATCTGCAAAGGCAGGAAACTTAGGTTTCCAGTTCATTAAGGGTGGCAAGCTGTCAGTCAGGTGCTTATGAGCCAGCTCAGTTGAGAGAGGGCACATGCCTTCGTTGTTTACAGAGAAGTCCTATGACTGCTGCACGAACGCTTTTGCAGCCGCTGTTGGCAGCGCTTAATACAGTGGCGCGTTGCTTTGATTTCAGATATGCTTCCCAGTTCGGATCTACTTTCCCATGTCATCACAAATCAGCTCAGAGGGATGTAGAGCGCCCTAGAGTTTAAGTATTTCCGAACTAAAATTGACATGATGTATTTTACCTGGGATTGACTGTGTCTGACTGTTCATTTAAGCTGAGAATTACTGCTTCTAAGAATAAATTATTGGCGGTAACTTAATACAGTGGGAATCTGTAGTACAGAAACATGATTTCTCCTGCAATGTGAAGAACAGCCATCATCCTACTTCAGGAGGAAAAGGATTGCCAGGGCCAGAAGGAGAGAGAGATTAAAACTTTAAGAGGATTTAAGAATTCCTGACAAAATAGTTTTGCTTCATGCTTTTCCAACGTGAGATGCACAAAATGAAGGGGAGAGAAAAAAACAGAATGAAACAGCAAAACAAAACTATAGCACTATGGAGCTGTAAGAATTTATGAGGTTTTCTGTTGGGTTGGGGTTTTCTGTCTGGGGGTTCGTTTGCATTTGATTTCAGGAGTATTTTTGATTCGGAGCTGTACCAAGCGGCATGAACAGCAGCACTGAATGCATGTGTGTAGAAAACACTTAAGAGCTATAACGAGAGGAGTGGAGCAGAACCTGGGACCATTCTGGGCTACCCTTCCCCGAACAGTGTGGTACTCTACAGAGAGCTGACACCAAATGGAAACCAGCCATTTGCTGAGAGGAAGAAAAGTAACCTATGGTGGCAGCAGTCACCGATCCCTTATGATACAGCATATTACAATGGCTCAAGTATCACAGCATTTGGAGTAGTATAATATTTTGCTGCAAATATTGTGAAAGATTTACATGTATTATCTGCTACCCAAATGGAAAGAAATACTCTGCCAAATTATTAGTTGTGAAAATGTAAATGGCTGGAATGATACTCAGAAAGATGTCGTCCATTCCTTTTCATTATATCATTTAGTAGCTTCTGAAAAAGAGAGAATAGTTTCAAGGGCCTTGGAGATGTTTATTGCTATTTTCTCATGTACCGTAAAGCTCATTATCTGTACTTCCAGCAGCAAGCTGATTTGCAGATGTGGAGAATGAAATTTATGGCAAGAAGTAGAGTGAGTTTAATACTGTCCACAGTTGAATTGAAATAAATCCAGAGCAAATGCATTTAAATGTAATAGTTGCTTCAGAGCTTTTTTTTTTATTTTATTAGAATAGTTTTACTCTCCAATGTGGGTTTTTTCTTTATTTTTATTATTACTTATTTACCAAGAATCATGTAACTCGAGACTATTAAAAAGGCAATCAAGAATTAAATGTTGGATATTTGTGACCCTTATTAGAACATCTGCTTTATTATTAAAAGTCATCCTGTTGTGGGTTTTTGGTAGTGGGGTTTTTTCCGTTTGGTTTGTTTTAAGTAACGCACAGTGAAAATATACAAAGTCTCTTACATGGTGGAGATTAATCCAAGTGGAATTGTATCTATATTACACTGATGTATACATTTTCTTGATTTATATGATACTCCTTAATACAGTATTCTACCGAGCCATGAAAAATGATGCTTTGTTTCAGAAAAGTGCCAATGCATTTTGCCCTCCCCCTTGAAAATGAGAAATGCAAGTATTAAAGAACCATAATTGATACATTTTTATGATAGTTCTTAATATTTTCATGCATTTGTGATCTGAAGTTGGAGCAGGGAGCTAAAGTGTAGTTATACTTGATATGCACATTAAATGAATCCCCTGGGCTGTGGAGATGTAGATATGTTTGTTTATAGTGCAGTTTTATTTCTTTTTCTTTGACATACCTTAACAGAAAGTCCCATAGAAAGACATGTGACTTTTGAGATAACGTCACTGCTCTGTAACAGATTCTTCTTTCTAAAGCTTTATTTATTGAAAAGCCTGAGGTGGTTGTTAAATATCTGGGATACAGTATGTATAAAGAAGTGATGATATGGAAATGTGTATTACTTTTCAGCAGGGCCTGATTCTTTGCCCAGAACACAAAGGACTCATGCCAGGCAGATGCTGATGTGAATGGGGGGGAAAGGATGCTATCCTTATGACTTACTGCTTATGTTTCAACTCCATTCTTCATGATCTTTTTGGGAACTAGGGACTGTGTAATACTAGTAAGTATAGCTATAAACCTTGGGATTAAAAGGAAAAAAAAAAAAGAAAACAAAAAGAGAAGTAACACATGTAGTTATGTTTAATAAATCTGCCTTTAAATGGTTGTGAACAACAAACTTACGAAATTATCATGTGATCATGCCAGAAAAATCTCTCTTGTTCTCAGGAATAGGGGTGCTGGTCCAGCAATGGGCACAATTCAACCTAGTTATGGATAGTGGACAGTATTTCTTGCAGGGGCTTTAGATAGCTGCACAAAACCCTGACTTAGTTCATCACCCTTCATTCTTACCTATGATGGACAAAGTGGATTCTGCAATAAGTCTCTCTTTGTGCTGGATGGGTTGAGGAGTTGTCATGTTTTGCCCATTTACATGTGGGACACATACCTGGAGACTTTGATGCTATGTCCACCTTGGTGACAGGTGTGCTTTTGATGGTGACTCTTAAGTACTTCAACTCCTTCCTAACTGTGTTTAGAGCCCTTTGATCCACAGATTTTACTGAGAGTGCATCAGCTCTTTTTTTTTGCTCTTCCAGGCCAACACATTACCCCTCAAAAAACGAAACAAGGAAATTGACTGAAAGCCATGACATGAATTCAAGTTCTTTCAGTTCTTCTGAAATTACATTTTTTGTCTGTTGCCTTTACTTTTGTGCTTCTTAAGCTTTTCACTCAGGTACAAAGAACACATTACTAAAGAGTGGATGCTCATTGGATTGTCACTTAACCCTATTGCCTCAGGAAAAAAAGCACTGATAGCACTTCTGACAGTGTTGTAGAAGTTAACAACATGTTTGTAGTCTCTGTTTTTTGACAGAGAAGGCAGGCTGACTTTGACACTTATATTTTGACATGCTAAATTATTTGCTTGCCATGCATACCAAAACAAAAGAAAAAGACACCAACACCCTAACTTTTCACTACTATTGTGTAAACGAAGAAGTGAGAATCACATTTGAATATTCTGGTGTCATAAGACTTTTATGATGGTCAAGCACAGGTATAAAAATTCTTTGTCTCAGATTTCTCTCTTCCCACACAGTAAAACTCCAATCCTCAGTTGTTTTCAAACTGTTGGGTCTTTAAAAGCTTTTATTTTATTTTGCCACTGTTTTCCCTCATAAATTTCCTTTGTTGTATATTTTATCATCATAAAAATTAACTTCTCATAAAACAAATACATGTTTGTTGGATTGGTGAATTGGATTTTATTGCACTTTCCTATTCTCAATATAGTGTAATAATGCGAGCAATTTAAGGAGAAAGTGTTTTAATAATTAGCTCAGCCACAAGCAGTATTTCAATGACTTCAACTGTAAGCAGTATCAGTATCTTATATATATTCGTAGGAAAAAAAAAAGGTAATTACACAAAGCATTTGCAACAGTAGCAAGGATGTTTAGCTTTACCTTAATCTACTGGTTGACAGATGACAGGTTATCTACTGTTGCTGACCAGTTACTAAAGGTTGAATGCAGTTGTTTCAACATGGCTAAAAGTTCAAATTTCCTTTCCTGATACTTCATTTAGGGGAGGTGGAAGAGAAGTTTCTTAGTTGACCTAATCTGTACCCCCCTAAATAATTACATAGTTTGACTTAGTGTTGGTTTTTTTTTTTTTTAAATGCCAAGAAGTACAAGGAAAAAGGAAAAGCTAAAGAACCAAAGAGGTGCTAGTTAAGTCACCAATAGTATTCCTGTGCTGTCTGTTTACCTCCAGTAGTTGGGTTCACTACATTCTTCTTTAAATTCTTTTTCTGTCCTATTTGGTCCTCCATTCTCAGAAAATAGTCTACTTTTGGTTGAAGTTTGGTAACTTGTGCTAGGCACTTTGTATGTGATACTTTCTTAGGCATCAGGAAGAAAGAGTGTCAAATGCAGACGAAAAAGTAATATGCAAGTTACGGATAAAGGTTATTTTTAAAAATGCTGTATGAATGATTTTATTTTTATTTTTTTTAATCAGTTGATCTTGCTTGGTCCATCTTTCTCCAGGCACTTCAGTTATGAATGTAATGCAAACAGAGTCATTCAATTTCTTGTAGTTCTATGCTTATCAGACACATTTCTGTACAGACTGTTTTGTCAGTAGCAGTGATGAAACACATTTATTGACTGTAGTCATGGCAATCTGAATAGTTATGTCTTTCCCTAACACCATGCAGTAGGCATTTGTGAGGCTCATCCCTGAAGTAAATTTACTTGAAGAATTTTTCCTACCATAGATTGTAATGTTTGGTTTTGTCTTGAGTGTTTTTGTTAACTTTTGGAATACTTACAGAAGTCAGGAAGGTGGTTTTCCATATTACAACATTCCTTTGAACATATTTTGCTATATTTTGGACATGTTTCTTAAAATTAATTTGTAGAATTATGTTCTTTTTCTGTCAGTAAAAGCAATCATCTACTGTAGTCCATAAATGTGGTATAAGAAGCCTGAAATAATGTGGGGTTTTCCCCTTTATTCCAGTGCATGACTGTTCTAATTTTCTTTGATTAATTTTTGTTTTTTCCAGGTTATTGAGAAGACTTGTTCAGATAGTTCCAGTTGTTCTGAAAATTGTGCAATAAACTTAAAGCAAGCTGCTAAATAAAGTAGACAATTAGTTCTAATGGCAAAGTCCTCAGTATTGTGGTCTCTACTTTGCTACCTGTATCTTTATTTTGTATGAAACAGTAACTGGATAAAACAGGTAATTCTATTAGGGAAAAAGTATTAGTTGGTAGAATAGTGAATGGATGCCATTGTCACAGGCTCTGGAGTTTTGTGTTTGGTTTTGGTTTTCTTTTCTTTTGTTTTTTTTTTTTTGTCTGCCCCACTTTCTTTTTAACCCTGAGAAATTGTGTCATTGTACAAACAAGCACTGCAGTGTTCAACAGGTGACAGAATGTGCTCTAACTTGGTCTGGCCTGTAACTTGATCATTAGCACGTGCTTTTGGGAAGTGAGAGATGTGGGAGGGTAGAGAGTGCAGAGGTAGCACTAAGTTCTTCATCACTACTTATGGTTCCTCAATTACCTTTTTAACAGGCCCAGGCTGGGGAGAACCTAGAAGATGGACCATGTATTACGTATGAGTGTCAGGGTAGGGTATCGTTCCTCTGTGATATCTCTGATATTGTGGGTCGTCTGCTGCCTGTTCTTCTCTCTAATCTTACAACTATAACTGCATGTTGACCATTTTTTCCATCAAAACCACACTTTCCTACCAAACCTTTACCACCATTATTTGTTTTCAAGATAAGCAAAACCTGAAACACTTCTGTATTGGGTTTGCATGGCAAGGTTTTGGTAGTGGGGAGGACTAAGGGATGGCTTCTGTAAGAGGCTGCTGGAAGCTTCCCCTATGTCAAATAGAGCCAGTTCCAAGACCCACAGTTTACCAAGACTGAGCCCATTGGTGATGGTGGTAGCGCCTCCGTAAGAACATATTGAAGAAGGAGGGAAAAAAAAAAAACAAACCCGTGCAATTGCAGCATTGGTGGGCACCTGGCATCCAGCTAGGGTCCAGTCACCACAACTTCCTTCTACTCCATCTTTACCCAAGCAGTTTTCCTTAAGCACTCCTCTCATTCTACTCACTTTTCACTCTGCAGATTGTGTTCTTGGTGAGATGTAATGTGTTTTGTAATCACTGGGCTTATGGTACACACGAGTGTGTAGCTGCTTGGTAGGAATGAGGTTAATGGCAAGTATCAGCTGAACTTACTTGATTTGTTAAGAAACTGCTGTAACTTTCTGTTAAGAAACTACTGATTTGTCATAAAACTGCAGAATTTTTAGGCATTTCTGAGAAGGAATTTTGGTTTTGAGTGTAATATTCAAGCATTACATTGTGCACCTTGAACAAAACTAACAATGACAAGTTTGTCATGACAATGACAAGATTGTTATATGTTTGTGATGGTTTCACTTGAGGTATAAATTAGTAGCTTTTAATAAGTTGCTTTTAGCATTTGATGTTGAATACTTTCTTTCAGCTTTGCCAATACACCTAGTTTTCCAAAAATAAACAGCATGGAAAGACTTAAGCTAAAAAATTCAGGAATGCAGGAAGACAATATTATGGCTGTAGAAACAAGGACTCAGAACAGAGAAAATATCAAGTTGTGGCTACTTGTGTAATTTTAATTTCTTTACCCCTTCTCCTCTTCTTCCATGTATATGCTGTTTCATAGATAACTTTTTTCAGCTGGACATTTTTTCATCGTATGGGATGTGTGATGTGCAAAATACTGCTTTCTCATTATATCCCTAGTACATTTTTTGTATGCTAATTAAACTATATTTAATGCAGAACTTTTCTCTGACCTTTTAAGGTGAATGTCAGTGAAGTATCTTTATGCTTCACAAAGTTCACTAATTTGTTTGCACGATAGCCATTGGGGTACTATCTCATACATTTGGGTAACTTAGACACAAAGGAGGACACCAGTATGGGGATGTTTAGCATATCTGACATCATATAGATACACCTCCCTTATGATGAAAGGCTGAGGGAGCTGGGTCTCTTTAGCTTGGAGAAGACTGGGGGGTGACCTCATTAGTGTTTATAAATACATAAAGGGTGAGTGTCAGGAGGATGGAGCCAGGCTCTTCTCTGTTGTGCCCAATGATAGGACAAGGGGCAACGGGTGTAAGTTGGAGCATAAGAGGTTCCACAGAAACATAAGGAAAAACTTTGTCACTGTGAGGGTGACAGAGCTCTGGAACAGGCTTCCCAGAGGGGTTGTGGAGTCTGCTTCTCTGGAGACATTTAAAACCTACCTGGATGCATTCCTATGTGACCTGCTGTAGGTGGTCCTGCTCTGGCAGGGGGATTGGACTAGATGATCTTTTGAGGTCCCTTCCAACCTTTAACATTCTGTGACAGGAACATTCTGCAATGAGGTCTTTAGCTTGCTATTAGACAGCACTTTAAACTGGCTGCCACTCTCACATAACTGGCTATAGATTATAAGTCACATGAAACCCCTCATATAATTACAATTTTTTTGCAGAAAGGGGTATGCCCATCTTCTTGGCGAGATAAGACAAATAACTTTATTCAGATACTGCAGCCCTGTTAGAGTTTTCTGCAGGCTTCTCTTTGCTGCTGTGTATCCCTTGCATACCTTGATGATTTTTAAATTAAGTAATATTCATAGGCTGCCTCATGATTTATGTATCTCCTCACAGGCTTGGTGTTTGTAATTGTTTTTCTCAGAATCTCACATCAGTGTTGTACTTCAGAATCAAGAAATAGGAAAAATATTTTTTAATAGCATTTGTGGTATATATGCTAGAGACCAGAAATATCGCATTTTTAGAGATGCTCTGGATGTTCCCATGGCACTTATAATCTTCCAAGTCAGTCAGTAGTTAGCTAACATGTTCTAGAAATGTGAAGTTAATCATGCAGATGGGCATTAGGAAGTCAGTGTTTCCTCAGCTCTATGGGTTGATGATGATTTTCTTTAGGACTAATTAGTAGGGTTATTAATCCAAACAATTAAATTCTCTTCTAACACTACAGCTGTCTAATTAATGAATCTATTAATTAATCAGTAGGTTTTCCAGATGTCTACTGAGATACTGTCCCTTGATGAGCAACATTAGTTTTTGAATTTTTGTAAACCAAGAACTAGAATATTTAATTTGGCTGTGTATTAAACAGGAGCTGAATTTATTAAAGTACAACGGTTGTATCTTTTTCTTTTTTCCTCTGAATAAGAATCTTTTAATTATCACTGGTTATTTTTTTCCACTCAGCCACTGCACATACTTGTGAATAGGTAATATGTGATGAAAATCTAAATAGTTGTTTTTCAAATGCCTCCTTTCCAGTGACCCAAAAAAAGCTCTTGCAAAAATGAATGTTACCATATAAACAATCAAATACCTCAATTGCTTTTGATTTCAAAAACTTAAATGCCTTGGGCCACTAAGTAGTTGTCTTACCACAATACTGCTGCTGATCTCTTGCATTTGCTGGGATGTTTGGTATTTTCTTTACTACTAAATGCGAACATTCTTGCTGAGCACAAGGTCACTATTTTGTTCATAACTTTTGGGTAATAAGCCATTACTAAAGATCTGGCAAACCTGCTTGCTGCCCTCCCACATGCTTATCTCTTCTTTCAAGTTACACGCATGCAAGTACAGGGAAAGTTATTCTGCCTGGTTTCACTTAGAGATTAAGTGTTCTCCTTCTCAGTCTTTGGTACAGGGAGACCAACTTGTGTGAAAGTGGTGTGTCCTGTGTCATTCCCAAAGGTGTGTTCTTATCTGTGGCATGCTGTCTTGCGCTGCAGCTTGACAACAGGCTGTCATTTGGGTCAAGTCTGGCAAAGTCATCCTGTCTGGTTTAATTTTGACTGTTTATCTCATGGGAATGGAAAGTGCTTGGACCACACATTATGCGTATCTTTATGTACACAGGTTTGACCAAAAAACTCGTCTCTCGATATTGAAATATATAGGATGTACTGTGCATGTTTGTGCTGGTCTGCTTGGTTAGTAGTCTCTTTTGAAAAAGTGAGGTTTCCACAATTAAATATTAAATCTTGGTATTTAGTATCTTTTGTTTCATGAATAAATCAATTCTCTGTTTATTCAGTAATGAAATCTCAGTCATCTAAAAGTAATAAAACCAGTGATCATACTTCTTTCTCTGTTCCGTAGAAGCTAAGCTATAAATTACCTCGTCAGTTCTAATTATTGTACAACAGGCTGGAATGTAAATGTGAAGCTGCCATGGCAGCATTTTTGCTAGCACATTGTCTCCCTCAGAAACAAGGACCTATTTTATGTCTCCTCTCACTCCTTCCTCTTAAAATTCCATCTTTTTCATTCATCAGGTACAAAAGAAGGTAAGGAAGATAAATTTAAGCCTCAAGAAAATTGTATTTATTTAAATTAAAATCCTAGGATGCAATCCACACCTTTATATTCCTGTGTTAGTGAACGTGAGACTCCAAAACTTGCCAGCCCACAGCTGCCAACGTTGATGCGTTATTGGAACATATGCGGAGTTGGCTGCTTTTCCCAGTGTCATGCGTCCGTGCTGAGAAAGGTGCTATACTGGGAAAGGATGGTGTCAGAGGAGCTGAGGGCATATGTTCTCAGTTGGAGTTTGACCATAGTGACATTTTGCTGGATGCTTGTGCTGTTTGGGAAGGTAGTTTACTGAGGTGACAGGCTGGGTTTTGCCAGCTGGCATCAAACTTATGCAAACTATTGGTAACAAAAAACAACTACTTTGAATAAACCTTTGTAAGAGCTCAGACCTGAGTGAAACTGGCTTTGCTCAGGAAATGTCGTCTTCAGGTTCCTTCAGCTTTTGTCCATCTAATTTAGTGTTAACACAGATATTTTAGAGAGCTTTGAGATTACCTTGGCTCAGTTTCCAGCTGAGTTCTGGGAACTGAAGACTAAGCAGGGATATAATTCTGTTTCTAGCTATAGACTGAGCTAGAGATAACGGTTAAGTGTTTTTTGTCTGGACTATGTTGTGCAGAAACCTACAGTTGCACTATATATCAATAGCTGTCTGCATGTGGCTAACCAAGCAGAGAGGTCTAACTGGAAAATAGAAAGAATGCTGAACAACCAAGGAAATAAATCCTGAATCTATTAAAGGAAGAAAATAGAAAATCTAGCTCTATAAAACTCTTCTGAATTAGGAAAAGCTTCAATCTGCTTCAAGGGCAAAAAGCTTTATTTAGCTCATCTTCAAGAATTTTCAGTATTCCCGTTCCTTTAAATTCTTTTGCTGGGATTTAAAAGATGGATTTGGCCTATTATTAATTGAAAACCTTTCCGTAGCAGCTGAGAAGATAGCGTTTTGGTGTTGTGTGGTTGGGTTTTTTGTTGTTGTTGGTTTTGAGTTTGTTTGTTTTTCTTGTAATTTAATAATATGTTTGTATTCCTACAACTGTGAAAATCACTGCTTGATTATTTTTTTTTAAATAAGTGTTTAAAAAAACCCCGCCTCAACAACAAAACCTGACCTATGTAAGCATTTAATAGAAAAGAGTAACCACACATAAAACAAATGATAATGTTGTTGAAGAGCTTTGAAGAGCTTTGTATAGTTGCATCTTAAATATTTCCTCTTACTAAAGAATCTTTGGAATCTGGCTAATCAGAAACTTGAAAACAGTTTCTGCTTCTCACCCACTTACACCCCCCACCCCTCTTGCTCTCTTCCCCTGCCCCCCTTCTCCTAAGATCAATGAATTTCCTAGTTTTACAATGTTGTGGTCATTTACTATTTGTATATTCTGTGGATTTAAGGAAACAATGCTAAGAACCATTTGAAGTAATTAAGTGAAATGAGCAAAACCTCTTTGCTTACTTTTATCTTGACTTTCCACTGTGTGATAGAGGTTTTCACTCTGTGGTTCACTAGTTACTGGTCATCTGGGAAGTATATGGCAAGTATTTGGTCCTTAGGGAGCTAGCTAATCATATGGTTTTAACTGTCCTCTTTGTTTTCAATTTTAAAATTTGCTCTAAAAGGAAGACAAACCACATTGCCAATATTGACCCCTTATGTAAGCAATTTTTAAGCCATTGAAAAGATATTATATTAATTGTGCCTATGAAAGAAAGAATATATGTTTAAGCAATGTAAGACTATGTTAAGATATAGTTGGTCATATAAAAGCATTTGAGAAATTCTGCTACCCAATCTCGGCCTCAGTATTTTCATGGATTCAAATTCAAGGATAACCAGTGAGGTCCAAAACCTGGGTGTAGAAGTTTTCAGAGGCAGAATGAAGATGTGAACAAGTTCTGCTGATCTACAAGACAGTTTGAAGAATGTAATTGTATTTTGTGTCCTTGAAATTGTTTCCTGGCATTGAAATCAAAAGGTCTGCTTTTTAGTCTTGGCTTTATTAATGTCTTTATTTCCCCTTTTTGTGTCCTGACAAAAGCTATATTTATAATATTTACTGCAATCTCTTTAGTCTACTTAACAAAAACACCATATAGCTATTATTGCTATGCTATTCTGCATCTTACACTAGCTCTAGTACCGACTACTTTAGTAAGACAAACTTTTCCATCTTGGTTATATCTATTCTCTATTATAGATTTCCACTTTTAAGTGTTGAAGAAATTAAATCTTACTTTCCACAACTTGATGAGAAACTTCCTTTTAGCATGGATGAAGTAGGTAATTTGTTGTGATGAGCTCCGCTTTCAGCTGGAGTTGAGAACTCCCTGAAGAGCATAGGTTAACAGCATACCTCAAAGCTGAGATTATTTCAAGAAATGGTAATCTTTACCTCCCTGGCAAACTTTTCTACATGTTTGAGTTTCTCACCACCCTGCTCTATTTAATTCCTTTGACACTACCTATTTGTAGTGTTTAGAGACACTTCTACTTTGTCAGGATGGTCTCAAGTACAGTAGATTCTTGCTACATGAATAATAAAAGCCTTTTGAAAGCTGGGAGACAGTGACATGACAGCTTTCCAAGCAGGCATGAAGAAATTCCAAAGCAGATTTCACACAAATGGATTTGTACCTTTGGTCCCATTTCTTCAAAGAGTAGGACAGCATGGAGGCTATACTAGGTTTGGCAAAGACAGGTTTTTAAAGGCAGCTTAGTTTGAACCTTCGGGGTTTAGATGTATGTGGTAAGGATCCTTGAAATATGAATAGCTTTTTATTCTTTAGCCTATCTAAACATAGCTCCTGGAATGTCAAGTCAGTTTTGACTGAAAGCACAAGGGCCCCCTTAGTCTCTTGTTTAGGCACACTCTCTCAGTATAGGGTGCATGATACTTCAGCACTTTAAATAAACATGCTGTGTCAGACATACTCGATCAAAGGTAGCCTTCCACTTCTGATTTGGGCAGGTGCGCTTAGAGCCTGCCTTTGCAGAAGTGCTGAGCATCTACAAAGCTCTGAGTCACTTTGATTTGCAAAGACTCAGCATCTTTGAAAGTCGCACCACTAGCAGTGACAAAATTGGAGTATCCAATTAGGTGATCTCATCATAAGTCCAGTTAAATTATAGATGTTAGTATACTTACAGAAGCAGGTAATCATGTGAATGCTTACCTCCATTGTAATCAATAAATGTTCAGTTACTCAGTGCATTTGAAAAATCCCATTAGGCACAGCGACATCTGAATAACTTCAGAAATCTGATGTATGGGAACATTATTTTATAAGTATGGCATTCATTATACTAGGAGACTGTGCAAGAAATCTGAGGTTTTTAGAGTGAGTAAAAGGAATTAATTGCTCTCTCAATAGGGAATTCAGTGGCTAACTGTCATAAGCTGCTTTAAAGCCCTAGATTGCCGCCTCTGCTTCCAGAGGTTTATGACCCATATGTAGGAAGAGAAGAACTTGGCACACGGCAACACTCAAGCCCAGCAGAATGTTTATAATATTCAACACTCTGTTGCCCTTTGCAGAGAAGTCTAAATATTGACCCACTGCCATACTTTTTAACCACTCTTGGCCAAATTCTCTTCTCAGATATGTTCATGTAATGCCATTAAGTTAATAAACATCAAAAGGGGCAATATATGGAAGACCAGGAATTCTTTAGAGTTGATTTTTTATTTTTTTTATTTTTTAGTCTCAACATATTGGATTTTCTTTTTGTCCTGATCTTCATGAAATATAAGGAAATATTTTCTATTTTGAAAAGCTTGTGTGTTAGAAAGGGTTATAATCCCTTACAGAGGGAAGGGGAAGTTACATATGATAATCAGAAAGCCTGAGTGGTAGAATTCCAGTTGCAGTGTTAGTGAGAGGAGTAGATGCTTAGACAATATGAGTCAGATACGAATATGCGAAGATATGCAGTTTTACTCATCTGACAGACATTCAAAACCTTACCGCAAAGGCATGCGTAGAATCCTTCAGTGAATATGAATATATTAACAATCTTACTCTTTTTAATGTTCAAAAAAACCCTAAAACATTAAAGCCACCACTTGGCTGTCAGCTCTCTTAGGAACTTCTCCAGATGTCAGACACAGATCATAGCAAGAAAGTTTGCTTTGTCAGACATTATCAGAAAAGTAAAATTATGTTGTAGTTGTACTTTATGGAAACGAGTGGCATATAGACACAGATGGAAAACTCTTTGAAATTTCCTTTTAGTTTTTTGTTGCATTGCCTTACCTTGATTAGTATAGAAAGCTTTTTGAAATGCATTTTTAAGATCTCAAAATGTTAAGAGACTTATTATAATGAAAATTTTACAATATAATCGGTCCATTTAGAAAAACAGTAAAAAGCATGTTATCATGAAATGTATTTACTTGGTTAAACTTTGGAATATAGAAGCTGCTAAAATTAAGGATTGAATAATAAATTTGTATGGTCTGAATATATTTATGGTCTCATTTTTTAATAACATCGGTAATCAAGCTATACATTTTTACCTAAAAAACATCTGATGAAATGCAACAAAGTTAGTGTTTGTTCCTACAATTCTCTTCCCTTTGCTTGGGGCAGGGGTGAAGTGAGGTAGGTTTGAGGGCCTTGAGGTGTGCTTTATTGATGGGGAGGAATATGGTTTTACTGGGACAAATCTTAAGGGTGGATGTACAGCAGATCTTTCATCTTTCAAATGTTTTTCATTTCCTTTCTAAAGATAAGGGTCTGGGTCAAAAAAAAAAATTATATATGCTTAGTGATGCTAACATTTAATAGTGCTGCAAACTGACCCTTGTGAATGGATCATTCTGCAAAACTCCCGCCTGTTGCATGATATTATAGTTTAGTCTGTAATAATCCTCCGTAAATCCCTGTAGGGTGTTGGTTTTGCTTTTTTTTATTCCTCAATATGTCATATGTTTGGAGGTATGGTAATTTGTCATTGTTTGACTGGAGACAATTTTGTACCTCTGTGAGAGTCAAGACTTCATATTCTTAATGGGGCTGAACACTACATTTGTATACATGTGTGTGTTAAATTTTTTGTTACAGTTGAATTTTTATTTTTTAGTTTTTTTTAAAGTTTTAGACAAAATGGTTTCACAGTTTCTGGAAATGAGACAAGGAGAAAAAAATGTTTTACATTTAAAATAATTCTAGCAGCTTTTCTTATTATTCACTTTATCTACTGAGTTCCGTAACTGGAAGTATAGCCTTGAAATTTCAGAGCAGGTGGCCTTTTTGTGAGGGGTATGGCTTTCATACCATTCATTTGCCAAATTATAAACTTTTAAAGTCTGCTTGCATGGGCTAAATAGAGACAAAAGGGAGGTAATGAAAAAAGCTAATCTTCTCTGGAGTTAATGGCTGACAAGTACTTCCAGGGCTGATTCAAAGGATCAAAGTTAGGTTCCTGCTGAGTTGTTCTCTTCTTTCATTACTTCTGGAGGAAGTCGAGGTAGAGGAAACTCAGTTGACTGAGGTGAATACTCCTTTAAAGGTTTCCTGAATTCTCTGAAGCTGTGTGTGAGCACATTGCTGCCCCTTTTAGTTCTGCCGGTGCTGACCAGTCTGTGCACATATCAACACCCTGAGATACTTAACATGCTTTAGCCTGCAGCTGCATCATTAATGTTGCATTCATTTTACTGCAATTGCTGCTCCTGACTGAAGAACTAGAACTGAATCTGAAATCATAGACCTTGTCTTGCTGTGCTCTTGGTGAACCCTGTGCTGGCCCTGAGGCAACAGTGTGGAAGAAGCTGTCAGACAGGACTGTGCAACGCAAGAGGAAATGAGCAGGGCTGAAGAGTTTCACTGACAGTGGAACAAGAGCAGTGGGAGCAAAAAGAAATAGTAATCCTGATAGTTCATATCTATCATAACTTGTGACATAGGGGAAGATGGAGATTGGAGGAAAACCAAAACCCCAGCAAACATTTAAAAAACCAACAAACAAAACACCAGCCAAACAAAAAACAACCAACCAAACGAAAACCTACCAAACAAACAACAAAACCTACTAAAAAAGCCATCAAACAAAACCTGTTGGTTTTTCAACATGTTACTGAAACCCTTGTTTTTATATAGTGGTTTTTTTACTTTTTTTTTTCTTCTTATATTATTGCCCACTGCTTTTTAATTTCAGATATCTCTAATAAACCCATTTATACTCAAATGTATGAAAGAATGATGCTTTTGTGTGTTGAATATGCTTTGACATAATTTATCTAGAACTTGACAGGAATGTCTTCTCTGATGATTAAAACAGCATTAATGAGATGGGTACTTGTCAAGACTGGATTATGGCCATCTTCATGTTAGGTAAATGCCAATGGAATGACTACTGGAAAAAATGTGAAGCACACATTTTTGCAATGAATTACTGATTGTTCTTGACAGAGGAAATAAAACACTAGAAAGACTGGGCATCAAAATATAAACATTCCTTAATAATGTAATCAGGCATGTTATGACGTAGTCGATGTACAATAAGCGGCACAGGATATGAAGTCATTTCTCTTTAAACAAGCCTAATTAATTTTAGGCAGGAAAAATTGAATGCATGGGATTTTCTTTTTTGATTAAGCTATAATGCAATATGCAAATAGTTAGATTTCTCCAGCATGTACATGAGAATTCTTAATTACCATTAGATAAAATAATTCAGCTAGATACTAAGCATATGGTTGACATTACATCTATAATAATTCTCAGAGCTTAAAAATTTAAGCATATGCTAATGCAGATTTAATTTCTTAGATATTTTTGTTTGACAAATGGAAATAGGTGGTGTCTTGGGGAACAAGACCAAAATCTGATGTGTAAAGACTTACTATCTTTACAAAATGATTTACAGACACTGCTTTGCTGTGAAAGCCTCTTCACAGATTTTTCATCTTGTAATGTCAAAACAATTAATGGGGAAATAAGAATTTCAGGATGCTTCATCTTACTCATCTTCAGTTTGTTAATCAGCTCATCTTTCTCTATCTGTAAGGTTTTTTTTATTTGTATGTGTGAGGAAAGATGTACTGCAGTGCTGCTGCTGTTGCTTTACAGGCAGTAAGGTTTCAAGAAAATTGTAACTAATATTCCTTCACACACACACACACTTATCTAATTTCTGAAGTATGCAGCAGACATTTCCTGCTCACCATAAATTTGTGTGTCTTCCACCAAGAGATAAGAAAAACAACGTATTATGGTTTGGCATTTGCAGAATTTTGCCTAAACATGTGGAGATATTTTTAGGCTATCTCTAGAAGTGGCAAAAAAAATGTTTCTTTTCAACCTTTTTTCTTGCTGTTCTTCTTGTCATGCAATTGAAGAAAAATGCAGGAAAGCCATTTTAATCACTTTATTGTGCAATACAAATGTTCCTGTTTTTCTTGTGTACATCAAATAGGCGGTCCTTATCTACTTTCTTGTTCATTACTGTGCCAGTGTACTTTCATATCTGAAACCTCATAAATAATGGTAGCTCTAATCCAAGACATGATGAATGAATGTGTCTGGGCTTTTAACACTTCATACGAGATTTAAAAAAAGCTTTCATTTTTACACATTATTTTAGTAAACTGAAACAAAGTAGTAGTTAGGAAGATCCACACTGACATTAATATGTCCAGTCTTGTGGAAAACCAGTCGTTCTCCGTTTTGAGTTAGCCGCGTACTTCTGTTGGTACTTTGGGTTTCGGTCGCAGCACAGGGATTACAGGATTACGCTGTCTGCTAGGTTAGTAAATGTTTCCTGCCTTGCTGCAAGGCAAATAGTTAGCAAGGCGAACCTAAATTCTTAGCTCTTCTTTTTAATCTTTTTGTTTCATAATTGCAATAACTTGGAAAACTGCTCTTTGCCTCCTCAGGTTTTTTTCAAGATGTATGTGTTTTTTCATTACGGCAGGTAATTTC
Source organism: Actenoides lindsayi (assembly GCA_025331215.1). NCBI lineage: Eukaryota > Metazoa > Chordata > Aves > Coraciiformes > Alcedinidae > Actenoides > Actenoides lindsayi. The sequence goes on from WTSP01023924.1 coordinate 28,054, forward strand.
TCTCATAAATACCTAAGTATAAATGTCTTGCAACACATTTATGGATGTAAGCATGCCAAAATACCCTAATTAGTTTACTAGGAAGTGTGATCATCATGTGTACAAACATTATCAAGCACATGATCACTTGTTGTGATTTTAGCTTCCCCCATTTGGCAAGAACAGGAGATAATCTGCCTTCTCTTAAGCAGTGTGAAGGGAAGTAACCATTTCCTACACCTTGGCCAAGTAGCAAAGCTGGCAGAGGGATCAGCTTTGCATCTCTTGTGTTAGGATTACACCAGGAAAAATTTCCAGATGAAGTCAGTCATTACATGGATGGGTAAAGGAGTGGGTGCATGTGTGTATGTGTGGTGGTGGGGTGAGTAAAGACCATTTCACCAAAAGAAGAGTTTGGTCTGCTGGCTTTTTCATTTAAATTATCACTCAAGCTCATGGAAAGCAATTTATGTACCTGCTCAAGCTATAAAATAAGTAACTGTTGGCAGAACAGCACAGACATTTTCCTGGCTGGCTGGGTTGTGCCAGGATGCGAAGAGCTACGTTTTAGATACAATCGGTAGAGTAAAACCTATTCAGGTTTGCAATGCACATTAGCTTTGCCATTGTAAATGGTAACTTTCAGTGTTGAGCTTTTTTCAAGTTGTTTCTGTTAGTATAAGGTTTCTGCATTTAGGGAGAGAAATACCTCTTTTTCCAGTTTTACGATGCTTGGGTGTTTTTCGTTTGTGTGATTTGTAAAATTTTTTTTTAAATAATGGAAGTATTTTAGGATTAAAATTCTCCTCTCACTGGAATCAGTACAAAAAACTCAAACTTGACTGGGAAGAGTACCAGGCTAATAATGGATAGGAAAAAATGAACCATGCTCTGACACCAAGCTTGTTCCACTGGTAAGCCCACGACATTTTCTGACATGACAACTGCTGGGAGGTTGTATGTGTCAGCCCCATGCTGGAAGCATTGGGCTGACTGGAACTGCTCCAAACAGACCAAAATATTGGCAGGTATAAAGATATCTGTTGTGTGTTCCCATCATTCCTGCCCATAAGAAGCCATTCATGGGTAGGTGGAGGCAGGCATGAAAAAATCCGGTTATCTTTAGGTTAGGTTGCAATGACAGTTTTACCAGGTCTACCACAAAATTACTATTCAAGAGAACAGTATGTCATAGCCAAACCTGTTACACCTTGGTGTGATTTACTCCTTGCTAAAAATTTAGCCAGTGTAGCAAGTTGTCAGGCTTTGTCAGCATCTTGCAGCTGAATCAACACAAAGCATTAGACGCACAATAACTGGTCTTAATACAAGTCCAAGCATACACTGAAAATTAAGTTTCCTATAGAAATTCTCTCAAAATATTAACTGATGATTCCGCTCTTAGAAGTTGTTAGATCCTATTTAGTTGAAGGGTATTGTGGGCATGTAAGTATCTATTGAGTGCAGTGCTGTGAGACAAAATAGGTTCTTTCCCTATCTGGTAGATTTAAAAGAAAAATGATGCTAAATTAGAGATTTATGTTCTCATTTATTGATGGTATTTTTATGTTTCCTTAATATCTTAAATTTGAAAATATCAGTGCTTCAGGAAAATAATTCATTTCTCTGTTGGTGCTAAAATGTCTAAAACGTGTGGCATGAAATCTAATAGATTTGTTTTTACTGAATTGAGATGTAACTGAGGCTCTATTAACTTGTTATAATCCCTCTGCTAAATTGGGTTCTGCATGTTTTCTCACTGTTGTGTTTCACTATGCACTGCATATTGCAAACATGTAACTCAGCAATTGACTGGAAATATTTGTGAAGAGGTTGTTATGGTCTTTCTTGCGTAAGTAATACATCTTTAGAAAACAGAATTAGGTCATTGGCACACACATTTAACAGTGATTTGACTCAGACAGAAGAACTGGAATTGTTTCTTTGCCCCCTGAGAAAAAGAGCAGTTCTCTGTGTGCTGAAGTCCTTCTGACTTTTTATCTTAGGCTACGTGTTATAATTACTGTCCTTCTTTTAGGGGCCAATTGCACCTTTTTGATGAGTGTTTTACTTTTTCTCCTAGTAAGGGAAGCTCTAAGGTAGTGCTGTGGCTGTACACCAATTGGTAATACAAGAAATAAGGAGTTCAGAAGTCTAGAATGCCATATATTAATATTGAACTATTGCTTCCTCCAGTACCTTGAAATGTTAACTATATGTCCCAAACTGGTAAGCAGTTTTAACAATTTGTATGAGAACAGCTGACAGAAGCCTTACATTTTTTTGAAGGGTCTCGGGGCCATGAAATCAGTTAGGAAAATTGGATGTGTTGCTGATGTGGGACACTGGCTGACTGGAGTGGCACTTCTCCACATGAGTTCCTTGGTGAAGGCTTGAGTTTTTCAGTCTGTGCTTGTGATCGTGCCTCTGCACTGCAGGGAACACAGCATCAGTATAGCTGTGGAATCTTATCAACGCTTATAAATACCTAAAGGACTGGTGTCAGGAGGATGAGGCCAGACTCTTTTCAGTGATGCCCAGTGACAGAACAAGGGGCAACAGCCACAAATGAGAACACAGGAAGTTCCATCTGAACATGAGGAAAAACTTCTTTACCAAGAGGGTGACAGAGCATGAGAACAGGCTGCCCAGAGACATTGTGGAGTCTCCTTCTTTGGAGATATCCAAAACCCACCTGGACATGATCCTGCACAACCTGCTTTGTCAGGAGGGTTGGCCTAAATGATTTCCAGAGGTCCCTTCCAACCCCTACCATTCTGTGATTCTGTCAAAGTCATGTGTGTAGATCTCAATGTTCTACCTCATCCCCTCGCTTAAGCATGAAATAAATGTACAGAATATTACATTTAAATCTCCCTTTTTTTGTCTACCTGAGACTCTGTTAAGGCTGTTTCTTACTCAGGAACAGTTTTACATGACTTTCACATTTTACAGAAGACTTCACATGGGCTCAGGTTTTATCTCCCACCAGTGGAGTGTGTCTCACTAGTGAGCTGGAAATACAGTGTCTGTGAGCTGCAATGCAAAACACAAACAGATAAACTTTGTCAGACCTGTACTGGTTTCTTGCATGATCAGTTAGTTATTTCAGTCCCTAAATCTTGGTGTGGGTGGTTTTGTAGCCATGATAATTTCTGAAGAGCCATGTCTATGAAAAGGTTAGGAGCAGTTATTCTGCACTGAAGGCTGAAAGAATGTACAGGAGAACTTATTTCCAAATGTTAAAATCTCTTCATAGTTATGCTGGTCAAATCAGAATAGCTTCATTAAATCCAGAGTATATCTTCTGGACTGGCATTCAGTGAATACAGCAGAATTGACAGTGCTTGAATATTTTGTTCCATTTTTAATACAATGTCCCTGACAGAGGAAAATTTTCTGTATTAATTTCTCTGTATTAAAAAACACTCTGGCCTGCGGTAGTAGGTTGCATAAGAATCTCAGCACACTTTAAAAATAAATATATGAAGTAATGCTGTTTGTAGCAACCATCATATGGTTTAATCATAGTTTAGTATGACCAAGTTCAGTCTAAGTCCAAGAGATAGTTATCCTATTAAAATCCAGTGTGATTACAGAGCTGTTTTCAGGAAAGAGGAAAAAGGGCTTGTCAGCTTTTGGCTGTGCTGAGGTGTTGGACTTTGATCAGAAACTTTGATTCCTGTGGCTTCTATTACACAGGAAAGGAACTAGTCTTGGCACATCTTCTAACAGGTTGTGAAAGATCGGTTGCTCATGCCCATTGGAACAACTTTCCTGACTATCAGACATCTTGGTTTCATTAAATAGTTCCAGAGAAGTCATGAATTAGACTTTGAGCATTCACAAAAGCGGTTTTAATAATGAGTTTCCAGGCACCATATTTATGAGGCATGGGAGAATAGCACTTCTCTGCTTGACAGGTATCTGAAAGAAAAGTTTATTGAAGGTTATGAAAGTCTGTATTTAACTGGAGATTAAAACATGGTAAGGGGATGGAAGGTGAAAAGTCATTTGTAAATACTGGCATGAAAACTAGAAGTGACTGTATATTATTTATTTTAATAAGCCTATTAATACAAATGGTTGAGATTTTATATATTTTCTTAGGTTTTACATTTTCTATTTATAGTTTGTATGCTTTAATTCTCCTCTTAAAGTCAATATAGTGCTGTATTCAATCAGGTTTTTTTCTGTGTTTACCTCTCAAAAGCCAGTGGAGAAAAATCCCAAATAGTATCAGTAAAGGAAGATAAAAGATACTGACTGAATCTACTTTATTTCTATTTCTTTAATAAAGCTAAACACTGCAAGCACTACACAGAGATCCACAGATGAGGGAATGGACCTATATGGGAATTCTGGTGCTCATTTTGGAAAGCTTCTAGGCAAGCATGGATTTTCTAGAAGTGCACAAGTGTTGCTGCTTCCCAATGCTGCCCCAACTTCCTTCATCTTGCCAATGCAAGATGGGAAAGGCTGTGTAGGATCTGCACTTAGTGGCTAGCCAGCCCACTTCCATGTCTGCGAACACAGCTGGCCACCTACTGCCATTTTCAAAGCTGTGGAGCTGCTGCTGGCTGATCTTAGTCATATCCCAGTTGTCAGCTACCTGAGGCTTCAATACTTCTGAAAATTCAGTCTTAGCTGCCCTTTCAAATGTTTCTTATTATAGTAGCATGTGAATTTAGAATGTAATAGGTTTGTCTGATCAGCTCCACATCCAGACCCTGCAAATAGGCATGTCTACTCATGGAGTTAGTCAGATAGCCATACTGGTTCATCCAAGGTGATGGAGGCTGACTGGGAAAGACAGATTTCAGGTGCTGTAAGTTCATGCTTGTAATCTTAAACTTAGAGTCTATCTTTAAATGTAGATTTTATACTGGCTGATGAACAGTGTGGAATGAGTACATATCTGCAAGTATGTCCCACAGACCTGAGACAGTCTGAGATTATCACAGCAAGATGTGGAAAACAAGCTTCTCTAATGGGGAAAAGGGGACTGCAGGAGGGGTACTAGAAGATTCTCATTGTTTTTTGGTTTTATTCTCTCTAAAAAATGGGCAAGTGCTAACTTGTTTAAAGTAGATCCTGGGCTCTAAGCCACACTGCCATCTGTGCTAGCTAGTCAGGCTTCAAGATATCCAAATTCATTAACCTTCTGTCTCTGTGGAGGTGAGGAGGTTTCAGCAAAAATATTAAACCATTGATAATACAAGAAGGACAGAGATTATTTTTTGTTAATTTTCTTGACTGAAATAGTTTGCTCTTGTGTCTGTAGTTGGAAATGTATGCAAATTGTAGTCTTTAAAAGAAATATGGGGAAATTCTAAGTTTCCATACAAAACAATATTTAAAAAAATAAAACCTAAAAATCTCAGGGCCTGATGGGAATCAGTGTTTTTGTTTTTCTTGCCATTCCAAGGCAGAATTCTTCAATGCAGCTCTGGGCTTGATATTTCACTTTGGATGATACAGCTTTTTTTTTAACTGGATAGCTAAAGCTGTCATGATGTAATAGTTATTTAAGCCAAAGTTCCTATATACAATTTTTTTAAAATGTTCCCTGGTTCAGGGAGTGAAAAAAAAAAAGGGGGGGGAGTAAATTGAAAACATTAGGGCTGCTTTTTTTTTTTTCCAGAAGTTTAAACTTTTTTAACCAATATCCAGCATACTTAAGTACAACATGAAGATCAGTGGTTTCCAATTTTCTCCTGTCTGTGAATCCAGTTCCAACATCACAGCCTTTTTTTCCAGTTGATTCTTTGGTCTGTGAACCCCGATTTATTTGAGAATGACTGAGTTTGCAGAATCATGGCTATGAGAAACCTCAGTAATGAGGAATGAGCCCTTTGTGGGAATACCGGTTTCCAGTACTGCCTTGGCTGGTGTCCTGGCTCTGACAGTGCATTTGACAGCATCAGATAACTGAAGTTGTAAAAAGGGCACAGTAGGCATATGATTTCTTCTTCACAACTGTTTTCACCCTGATTACAGATATTTAAAGACAAGCTTAAAACCATAAAACATGAGACTTTAATAGCCTTTCAAAATGTTGTTTTCACAAAATCTGAGTATCCGAGACAGTTGTACAAGTTATGTATGACTGTCAAAACTTTAGATATATCTGTGCTCTTATTTTGATTTTGTGCGTGTGTGTGTGTAAAACAATACCAGTCACATTTTTTTAAATTTATTTCTGAATTTCTCTGCCTTAATTCCACTCCTTGTGCTAGTATTATGAGGCAGAGGACTCTAATGCTAACTTCTCTACGCAACTGCTATTTTACTTTCATGTTCCAGCTGTTTTTATTCTTCTTTTGTTTGAACAAAACAAAAAGACTTAAAATAGCAGTCTCTCCAGTTGCATGCTACTAGTTTTCCCATTTTCCTGTATCAGAATGGTACAGGTCAGATTGGTGGGTAGACCATGACAGATCATTGCATGTTCCCTTGTCTGTGAAAGGGACTTCTCCCTTTTCCCCTTCACATTGCTCCCAGCTGTGTATGTCTCTTATTTGCCTCTGTGCTGTCCTCACCTAGTTCCATGATGTCCTCTTTTTTTTTTTTTCTTTTGTTGTCCACTGGACAAGAGGTGGAACAGCTGGGTGGATAAACATGTGCGCTGGCTGGACAAGTAACAGAAGTGGCTGGGAACTGCTGGGCCAGTTGGCTTCTGCCTCTTGCCTGTCAAGTGCTTGTGGCAATTTATTCTTTCCTGGTGTACTCATTTTCATAGCATGTATGTGATAAAGGGGCGATGAATTTAAACTGCTCTCCGGTGAGCCTGGATTGCATAACTAAGAGTATAGGTATATTGTCAATATGTTTACTGTTTGAATACATAGCTTCAGTTTGGTCAGAAGGAAAAACAGTAATGGAAATTGAGTATCAGAAAGTAATGTGCTTTTAAACAGAATCACAGAATGTTCAGGGTTGGAAGGGATCTTAAAAGATCTTCTAGTCCAATCCCCCTGCCAGAGCAGGACCACCTAGATCAGGTCACACAGGACTGCATCCGGGTGGGTTTTGAATGTCTCCCGGGAAAGATTCCATAACCTCCCTGGGCAGCATGTTCCAGTGTTGTGTCATCCTTACCATGAAAAAGTTTCTCCTTACATAGATTACATAGATTACACAGATTCTTTAGAATCTCCTATGTTCCAGCTTGTATCTGTTGCCCTTTGTCCTATCATTGGATGTCACTGAGAAGAGCCTGGCTCCATTCTCCTGACACTCGGACACAAATGTCTGGGACCATTGGCGGGGGGTGACAAGACAGGGAGAGGTGGCAGAGTGGTGGAGAGCTGAGGGAAGGGGCCTGTTTAAGAGAAAATATGTATTTTTTTGGTGAGAGAAAGTGGAGAATGAAGCTAGGATGCTGGCTGGACTTCTCTGAGGCCTTTCTTAGATTACCTGAAGACAATAGTCAGTCTTTGTGTTATCAACAGTTTCACATTGAAATGCCTTTTTTTTTCTAGAGGCAATGTGAATGCTACTTGTGTTCTAAGATGGCTTTGCAGTTGGTCACTTGTCACAGATGGCTAGAGGCCCAGCCTCATGGGCCCAGTCGTGCCAGGGCCTGTTGGCTGTGCACAACGGGCAGACCAGGAGGTCGTGGGGGCTCTGGTGTGGGACTGCCGTAGGGCCTGCGAAGGCTGCAGGTCTGCAGGTCTAACTGGATCATGCATCCAAAGAAAACTGAACTTTTATTTGAAGATGAGGGGCAGAGAAATGGAGGAGCTGGGGCAGGCTGGCTGCCCAGGAGGGCAAGGCTGGCTATTATTCCCCCCAGGCAGGAGTCACTGTTGTGCTTTGCATGCTTCCTCAGAATCACTGTCAGCTATCTGGCTCCTCAGAGACCTGGCATAGGAAAGAAGGTATCAGGGGCAGGACTATTTTCCTGCCCCCAGTAATCCACTGCTATAGGAAATCATCTACTTAGCTACGCCCATTAGAGGAGCCTGCACTGAGAAGTCTGAACCAGAGGCAGCCTCAGACTGTGGCAGCACATGAGTTCTGCCAAATGCTGACATACTAGAAAACTGGATTTGAAGAGGGATTAAATTTTGTTGCATCTTGATTCAGGTTGTCAGTACAGGTTCTTTTATATATATGAAATAGTAATTAAGC
>WTSP01023924.1:36268-80632 GCA_025331215.1 Actenoides lindsayi
GAGGGATTAAATTTTGTTGCATCTTGATTCAGGTTGTCAGTACAGGTTCTTTTATATATATGAAATAGTAATTAAGCCAGAGGGGAAAACTGCACAGGAAAATGCTGGGACTTCCAATTTGCAGACCAAAGAACTGTACCCTGTAGAAAAAGATGCAGAGGTATTCTGTGCAATACTTTTTGCCCTGTGTTAGGATAGATGTAATTTTCTGAAGGTGTAATTTTGTACACCTTTTTGGGTGTGGCCTTTCTTTAATAAGCAGAAGAAAACTAAGAGAAGTCTTCATGAGCTTGCTAGCAATAAGGGTCTTTAACACTGGTCTATTGAGGGGATGTGAAATTAATTTGCAGGGCATTCACAAACCCTTTCTGTTCATCTAGTGTTTGTCCCTTGTCCCATAATTTTTGATGAGCTATGTTATACTCCATCTACACTTGTAAAGGACCCCAGAAATCATCGGTCTGAACTTTCTTGTAGGCTTGCAATGTACGTTTCAGTAAGTGTTTGTTGTAGTAAAGACTGTGATGAAAGGTCTGCTGTGGTAGAATATGCATGGTTTTTCAAATGCTTTGCTCAGATTAATTTTTTATTCCCAGTGAGTCCAATAGCAGCTTACAACTGGAGTTTTTTCATTAAGTTGTTGGAAATAACTGTACTGCATCAAATGATAAATATACTGTATTATTCTGAAAATTCTGCACTGTAAAGCATGAACATAATTTTCTTATAAGATACTTTCTGTGCTGCGCACAAATCTTTTATTATGCGTCTTGTGCTGTGGTTGTCCTTATTTTCATTTAAATTTATTGCTGTGCTTTGTCTGAAGAAAATATTTTGATTGGTTAGTAAACATACCACAGGGGGTAGGTAATTTACATGAACTGGCAGTTCTGTGGAAATTGCTATTCAGCAGTTTAAGCTACATATTTCATCCTTCCTGTAGTTAACTGGGGGGAAAGAGCTCCCCAAAATATGACCCAGGAAGGAAAACCAAACAATAACAACAAAGCCCCAAAAACTAACAGGCAACAAAAACCCTGTGCCAGTTCCGGAAATATTGAATAGGTGGTTTCGTTTGTTTATTTGTTTCTAATAAGGGAATAACTTTTTGGGAAAATAGTAGTAGCATGGTGTTTTAGTCTTCATGAACACCCCAGCAGTGTGTTTCTATTCCAATAAATTCCTGTAGCCATCAATGCTGCTCTTGTTCTCCTATAAAACTAGGTGGGACTGAAGTTCATTACTGGTAGCTTGAGACAATTTAAGTTAATTTCTCAGATACTCCTATTAGCACTAAAAGATGCTTACAAAGTAACCACTTCATTGACAAAATTAAGCAAATGAAAGCAAATGTTGGAGATCTGTCAAGTATGAAGAATGCTGTTTTCTCCAGAACATGAAGTTTCTTAAAAAGCTGGTGTTTGCTCTTGCTCTGGTTATAATAAATCTGTTAAGTATTTAATAACTAATCTACTTGAGAAAGTCCAATGGAGGGCTATGAGGATGATTAAGGGACTGGAACACCTGCCTTATGAGGAGAGACTGAGGGACCTGGGGCTTTTTAGTCTGGAGAGAAGACTGAGAGGAGATCTAATTAATGTCTATAAATACACCAAGAAGGCAGGGACAACGTCTTTTCACTTGTGCATTGTGACAGGACAAGGGGCAGTGGATCCAAGCTAGAGTACAGGAAGTTCCACCTCAACATAAGGAAGAACTTCTTTACTATAAGAGTTGTAGAACATTGGAATAGACTCACCAGAAAGGTTGTGGAGTCTCCTCCTCTGGAGACTTTCAAGACCTGTCTGGATGCATATCTGTGTGATCTGCTCTAGTTTTTGTCCTGTTCTGGCAGGGTGGTTGGACTCAATGATCTTTGGAGGTCCCTTCCAACCCCTAACGTTCTGTGATTCTGCAAGACATTATGAATTCTGTAAAACCACCTAGTACCTTAAACATCACATTAGGATTGTTAAGGCAGGATTAAGCTGTGAATGGTATCCCAGTTTTGCTACAGGACTTTGGAAAGCTTTGCAGTCCTGGGCCTCCATTTCCTAGACTTTCACAACTGTCAGGCTGCAAATGAAAGCATTTGTGTTTGGGAACTGCTGAAGCATACCTAATGCTCAACGCTTTAAATATGTAAAAGATTCTGTTCTGAGACATGATCCAACATAAGATGTTGTTCATTACTCTTGGACACCACAGCATCTTGCACTCTGTGAATACTTGCAAAGTGCTCACGGACAAACCGCTTTCTGCTGCCTTGCTCCTTCTGTTTCCATTTTCATGCATTCCAGTGAAGTACTGAGACTCAAGCCCCAGTGGGTCCAGAACTTACACAGAAAAAGATATTTAGAAGCCTAAATATGTTCTCAAGGTATGTCTAACCACACATATGTCTCAGTGCTCAGATTTTCATGATTAATTTTTTTCCTGAGAGCTGAAAGCTCTGTTTCTGCCTAGGTATTGACATATTTGCTGTGTCCACATGATTATTCCTGTCACTTTGCTACACTGAAAAAATCACAATGGGGCTAAGGAAGGAGAAATCTCCACCTCAAACACTGAGGGAAGGGTGGCCTTCCCATGTCTGTTCTAGAGAGCTCAGCAAAGATGTGAGAGATTGAAGATCATTTCTGTCTTCCATCTGGGAATACGCTAACCCAGGGACTCAGGAAAGTGTTCTGCCATGCAGAGGATAGTCATCTGGGCTGAGGGACAGGCCTTAATTGAAACTGCTTTTTGCACACAAAAACTTGCAAGACTTACCTAAAAGCAATAAATGAGTTAAGATTTTTAATGTTTACACATCTAACTCGGACTACATTCAAAGCTGTTTAAATGGGCATGTTACTGCTTGTGCTACAGGGGTTGTTGGGTTGAAGATACACCATTAGGTTCTCCATTAGTGTTTATGGTTCCTGTTGGCTAACTTCGGCATCTCCCTAGCCAGGTTGCTGGTTTCTGAGGGTGCCCTGTGAGACACCTCCTTTCCCTGTAAATGTAGAGCACTGTGCACCTGTACTTAGCTCAGGGCTGTAAGGGCAGCATCTGGAAATTTAGACATCAAGTAGCTCAGCCACACAGGGGCTGTGTCTCTCCCCAGAGAAGATATTTATCAAGTTATATTCTCCATCCAAGAGAAAATAACCTGTAAACTTTCTTCATAAGTCAGGATTTGCAGCCTACCTAAATGCTTCATGAATAGCGTTAGCCCAGGCCATTACCCCTTCTGATAACTGCAAAAAGTTTATCCCAGGACAAAGGAGGCTGCATGTGCTAAGCATGTCCACATATAACATGGTGGTTGAAAAGTCAGAGAGTTTACTTTTTCTGCATAGTCTCTAAAACATAGGAATGTTCTTAAATCCTGTACATCTGAAGAATTAACAGTAAATCTTAAGACCAGCTGTAACACATCTGAAGATGAAATGTGGTGATCTAGGGGCAGAATAATTCATTCATTGCTGAGCCACAGCTCTACAGAATCCCTTTCTGATCTATGTCATGATGCCTGGTGATGGTTTAGTGTGTGAGATTGACTCATTACACAGTATAAAACAGAACCTCATTAGCTTTTCACTCATTTTTTCAAATACTTTTTGCACTGATAAAAGCAATGAATTAAAAATGAAAGCATAAGATACTGCAATATTGCTTCTTGTAGCTACATGCTGGCAGTTTCTGTTTTTTCTTTTATTCCTTACTTAAGCTCTTCTGATTCAGTGACAATTCGTTTATGTAAATGTAGTTTATAAAAATGCATCTCACAGTTCATTCCAATTTCTAAAATGGTTGAATTTGGAATACACTCTCTTTACTGCAGTTCTGTAATAGAAATAATTCATGTCATGCACATGAACGCCAGGCTAAGCTGCAAGCTAAACCAGAATTTTCCTGGCTTCAGCCTTAATAGGAAGTGGTCAGGAATTTCCGGCTTTGAAATGTTTTTGATGGAGTTTTGAAATTGTTGTGACATTCCAGTTTAACACTATTTAAGTGAAGTAGTTCTGCTTTACTCTTTGGTGTTTATTTCAAAAGCTGTAATAATTTAAAGTAAAACAAACAAACAAAAACATGCAGGTATCAGAATAAAATATTTCAATTGATTTAGGATTACTTTTGGCTTGAGGCTGTGTTTGGATTTCTGACATTTTATTCATAGTTAGGAAAAAAAGAAAGTAGAAATCTTGTTTGACAGCAATACTGCTTCCATCATGGTCTAGCGTTAATATTATGTTAAGCTAGCTTTTCCTATTGGAAATTATGAATGGAGGAAAAAAAATATGGTAAGGCTATAGTTACTAGAGAGAAGAAATGATTATGAATGACATGAAAAATCTGCTAACTTTCAATTGACAAAGTCAATGTCATGAATATACGAATATGTTTGTATATGCTCTAACTTTAAAATAGTTTGAAAGCAACTGCTATCGCACCACTTGAGCATTTTATCATAGTTTAAATATCTCCAGTTTTCCCTTTTGTTCTTTTGCGTCTCCTCACCCATGCAAATGGGTTTGGTATTTGTAACATTACAGCTATTCTTTCTGCCCTTAAGTGTGCAAAAGCTCAGTAGCTGATGAATATACAGCTTAATGACAATCATGATGATAATGAAGACTAATTTATTACTATGTCCAAAGCCTAATTTGATGCAGCTGTCAATGTCATATGCCTGTGACGTTGTTCTTTCCATATTACCAAATTAGCAGCAAACTGAGCGTTGACAAAAAATGGCAGGAACATTTTCACTGAAATTATTTTCAACCCTTGTGAAATACCTGTTGCCATTTGACCTTTTAAAGTTGAGTGATTTCTGTGAAGTTATGTTGGTACTAAACTGGAGAAGAGGAACAACTGTCTACCCCAGAAACTATACTGTTGAACTAAGAGTTCTTCACAAAGGACTGATACCCCTGATTATTTTATAGGCCATAGCTGGGGATAGGGGTGGATGGAAAAGGAAGCATGTCAAGACTGAGAAAGAAATAACTTTTTGTTGAGCAAGCTTCAGATCTTCAAGGCAGCCTCTCAGTTCACTGGTGCATGGTTTATTTGCTCACTGAAAAGCAAAAATACACCTGCTGGGGAAATGTAATGATGGAAACACAATATTCCTTTGTTAACTGTAGTCATCTTAAATGGCTTAGAAATAGTAGCCATTTAAAAAGCAAAGATATATCAAGGTGGTTTAGAATCAGACTAATTCATTTTGGAAGGGAGATCTGAAGACTTAAGTCTAGCCCTGTATTCCAAGCAGGACCAACTACAGCAGGTTGTCCGAGGCCTCATCCAACCCAGCTGTGATTGTCTCCACAGATGAGCATTCAACAGTTTTACTGGGACCCTGTTCAAGTGCTTGACTGTTTCTTTGTGAAAGCTGATTTCCTAATACCTCACTGGAATTTCCTGTATTACAGCCCATGCCAGTGTCACTCATCCTGTCCCTGTGTGCTTGAGACACATAGCCCCATATAGCTAGCTAGCTTATGTTGCAGTGTTACCTTATTCATGCTGACTGTACTGGAAAGAAAGAACAAACAGCCTTGTTTCCAGGAGTATCTGCACATTCCAACTCACGGTTTTGCAGGAACCCAGAAAGAAAAATTAAGATTAAAACCACAACATCTAAATTGCAGCATTTTGCTTGTGTTTCATATTAAATATCATCAGCAACAGAGCAATAATTTTCTGATTTTTTTTGTTGTTGTTGTTTAAAATAATTCATGTCTTACTGATATTTAAAGTATAACCCACATCCAGGTAGACTCTAAATGTTATTACTGACAGGATTACACCCTTCCCCCCTTTTTATGATTTCCAGTCTGACTTTGTGTTGATACTAGTTAATTAGATTTAATAATGACATGTCTTCAGTTCAAACATAACTTTTATCTTCACATGCTCCTTGATACATATCACAGAAGAAAGAAGTGCCCTCCCTTGATCATCCTCTTAGGCAGCCCTTTGCTTGCCCTGCTTCATTGCTGAGCAGCTGCTGTGATTTATAGGATAGTTTCCGTGACAGTTACATGAAGTTTGGGGTGGCAAGTTTGCAATTAGTAAAGTATGTGTACAGCTGATCACAGTAAAAATTGATTATGCTAAATGTGATAAAATACAGTACAACGCTGGTGCCTGTGTGGTGCTTTGATGAGCCAAGGATAAATGCCTGACATGATTTTCACATGTATAATTCTGCATCATTTTGTTGCCTACAATGAATTTCAAGTCACCTAAATCTAGCTCTCTGGACAGCTCCTAGTCTTGAGCATCTCCACGCTGTGATTTTTCTTTCCCGTGTCCAAAGATGCTCTCTACCCTTTCTTATGATAAGAGTATGGGCTTGGATTATATATATATATATGTTTTTAATAACCAGTCCAAAACTAGATAGATAAATCCTGCCCCTGAGCAGTGTCTTTCACTTGTATGATTCCCATCTTCATTTCAATAATAGCATAGTTCTTTTTATACCTTCTACTTCTCATTCGTGGAATTCAAGATGCAGTGGAGACCTATAGCAACATACTAGTTTCTGGGTGGGAAACTGAAGCATATATCAAGAACTGAGAGTAGAAGCAGATAACAAGAAGGCTGTAATTAGAATCTGTATTTTTGAATTCCCAATGTACTGCCCTAAACTCTAGGACAAACTGTAATGCGAGTCCTTTAGTGATTATCTTTATTTTTATTTAGGAATGCTAGAGCTTGGAATTAGGTTATTACATGATAACTTCTATTTCCTTTGTAAATTTTAATTAATCCTCCAGCCTGAAGGTATAAAACTGAAATGTCTAAATGTATAAAGAAAATAAAGGGCTTTACATACAGTCTCTTACAGAAAGCCTATTTTTAAACATAATCTCTTGAGCTTTGAAAAGGGCCTTTGTCGTGGCTCTACCCTCCCCAAGTACCTAAGACTTCATTTCCACACACACCCCACCCTCCCCGACTTTTACTGTCTCTCCTTATGTGTATGCCAGCACAATATGCTCTGTTTATGCAGTGATGGTGGTAAATAGTAATAAATGTATTGCAGAGTAGTAGGTTTTTGCACAGAGAGCTGTGGTAGTAGTTTAATCTGTCTAGTGCAAAGATGATTCAGTATTGAAAATCTGGGTGGTCTTGGAAGGGAAGGAAACAATAGCCTGTTTAAAGTAGCTATATTTTAAGCAGACCACCTCTGTGCTTTTGAGGGGGGGTGGTGGTGGTGTGTGCGGAGGTAGAAGTGAAATAATTTGATCCACTATCAAAAGCCAAGCAAGCCTGGAAAGGCTCCTTTTCAAAATCTATTACACTTTTTTTAGGTTTGAAAACAAAAAAGAAGAGAATCCTGTTGGAATTCTTTATTGGATTTGGGGTATTTTGTATGTATTTTGCATAACAATGCTGCTTAGATACAAGGGTGGGAGTTTCTCCTGTATTGATGGCAATTTACAGTAACGCTCTGTATCTGTTGCTGTGGAGTAATTAACAATATGGAGCAGTGAAGGTGTTTACCCCTGAACTAAAGTCAATGAGACCATTTGTATCTTTAGTGCTAATTGCACTAAAAGGGCAGTATACTGTAGGAAATGCCTCATAAACATTGTGGTTTGGTCCAATATCATAGAATCACAGAATGGTAGAGGTTGGAAGGGGCTTCTGGAGGTCATCGAGTCCAACTGCCCTGCCAGAGCAATATGAAAGAATTTAGCAGTAAGGCTGATTAGGATTAATGAGTTATGTGGGTCAAATCTGGATGATTCTTAGACTAAAGGTGATACAGTTTTGCTAGTGGTTTTCAATCACTTGCAAATAGGTAGATGCTGGCTTTATGCCTAATATACTACATGATAATATTCTGTATAGTGGTACATAATGCTATTTTCCTAAACTTAATGAATGTAAGTACAATAAATACGAAAAGTACATCATTCTGGCAACCTAGAATGGTATTAAAAGGATATAGAAGGGAGTTCAGAGAGGTAAATGTTTGCTCTGTGTATGGTGTCCGGGGGGGTGTAGGGGACTGCGGAATGGTCTAGTGAGGAGTACATAACTACTTCAAGGGGGGGTGGAGGGCATAAAATTTATATGCTCTTGTTTTCGCCTCAGCATATGTATATGCTTCATTTCAGTAGCATGTGCTTACTGCTCATACTGCAGCAAAAATCACCATTAAGCTATATTTAAGGCAGTATTTTAATTAAATTTAAGCTTCTAAACAATTAATTTAATTAATAGGTTGTGTGCCTTAATGGCCTCTAAATAAAAAAGAACTTCTGTTGAAGAACAAACAGTTTCACACATAATAAGCTGCTTCAGGACTTTTTCTTTCTAAATCTTTAAAAGCTGATTTGGACTTTATAGAAAAAAATGCAATTGTAACTCCCACTTGTGTTGCCCTGCTGCCAAAATACCTAGGGAATGATTAAGATGGTACTGCATGTTACTGTACAAGGTGAAGAAAACATAGTGAGTAGTACTGAAAATACATTATTTTTCATGTGTATGTATGCAAATGTTATATGGGTAAAAAGTAAACAGCAAAAGTTCTAGCTGAAGGTCTTTGGAAGTGTTGATTAGCTATCAACCCACCCCCCCACCCCCCAAAAAATATTATATTGTTGTGTATATGTGGAATCATTTTAGATGCTGTTATTTATTTCCCTTCAGTAAATGTGTTGGCTGTTTGCCTTCATTTCTTTATGTCTGTGCTTTTAAGTTTCTGGATAAATAGTGCTTTTGGAATCATGGTGTTGTTGCTAAAACATTGGTTTAGCAGAGACTTGAAGGGACAATATTTATTACTACTTTAACTAAGCTGTACCCTTTTGTAATTGTCAATATAGTATACTTTGCCACATTTATGAAATAAAATTAAAAAAAATTATTTCTACAATTTTTTTTACGGTCTCTGAAGACTATCTGGAACCATAACTATTCCTTGTTATTCCTCACTTTTATATTTATTTATTCCATTTCTTCTATTTCCTTTCCCCAATGTTTGCTTGCACTTTTTATGTACAATCTTTAGATTCAGTCCTTTGCTTCATGTACAATCACTAAATTTTATGGTATCGTAGTAGGGAAAGTGATGGAATACAATCCTTGTTATACACTCAGTGCATGGCTCAGGTTTGTGTTTTGAGACAGTGCAAACAACCCTCAGAAATGGAGAATGGTTTTATGGGGAAGGGGTGTCCTTTTACAGCTGACTGTCACTTACTTGAGTTGCCATTAGAAACACAAGTATAGAAACTGGACCTAGAAAAGAAAGCAGCCCCCCACCTCAGGAATTGGATAATGTAACACATCTTCAGATGAGTCTATGCTTACTCCCCTCAATGTACCAGAGAAGCATTAGGGAATGTATATTGCAACAATACAGATTCAGTACACTTCATTCTTTTCTGGTGTATGAGGAGAAGAGGAATACAAACTGAGTCAGTCTCTCTCTCAGACTGTTTCTGAGGCTGTGCAACTGTGTCCAATTTGCTTGTGACCTGTATTAATTGCAAATTTAGGAAAAATGCCATTTTAGGCACTTAACAGGGATCAGAGTAGTTTTATTTGCAGAACTCTCCTGCACAAGGCTCTATTTTAGTCATAAGTAGTAAAGCTTGTGTGATTGAAAGCATCTAACATACTTCTAATTGCAACAACACTCAGCTCCCAGCATTTGTAGTGCTTGTCCTGAGGAAATCTTCAAGCACTTCAGTGAGGTTACTGCCTTTGGCCTTCGTTTTGAAGACTGGGAAAGAGGCACAAAGTGATATGTCTGGGTCAGTGAGGCACTGGCGGGTCTTAGTATCCTAGGCGTCAGCCCAACACACAGTACAATTCACCATGAACTTCTGTGTGGCCCATCTGTTGCCAGTGGAAGTATGACACATTCAAGTGCTCTTTGGATACATAAGAGCACTGTGTGAATGGTCTGTTTGTTCCTATTATGTTATGAAATTATTTTTTTCTTTAATGCTGTTAAATATTTATCAATATTCTAGAATAGATCGATGTTTTTATGCTTTTAGTCTTTCATTTTCATATCGTACGTGATCCATCTGTTTCTTCCTCATCTATTATTTTAATTTTAAATGTTTTTTACAGTTTGACAAAGGTTGATGCATTTCCATTACTGTCTTTATACTTACACATTCTTAATCTAAACCCAGTTTTCAGCAATAAGGATATAACAGCTTAATTGATGGAGTAGAATTTTCTATGCATTGTGTAGTTTTAAGCCATGGATAGCAGTGGCAATCACAGTTGCTGCAGCTCAGAAAAGAGAGAGAAGGTGTTTGCCATGCAACACCGCTCAGGGAGGCCATTCCAGGAATATAATATTACACCCCACTACAGCCCTATGAACACACATAAAATAATGGCAGTACTTGAACAAGATTTTCAGAAATACTTCAAATGGACATTTAGATTTATGTGGCTTTGAAGGCAGGTGACAGGCAATTGTTCTGAAACTGAATTGAAGTGGTGGGTATGATCTACGTGGGGATGGAGTTTATTTCAGTATGCTGTAAAGGGGAATGTGTGAGTGGTGGATGGTGGACTGGAAAACCATGTATTCTTCACTAACGTAGCAAAAATCCAACTCAAAGCTAGTCTTATTGCTGCTCATCGTAAGAATTCATTTCAAAAATCTTAAAGTAATTCCAAACTAAGTAAAAAGACTTCTATCATTTGTCCATCAGCATAAGTTTTGATCCAGCCCTACATACCTCTTTTCCTCTTTTTGCAACAATGTCTGTATCTTCTCTATCTGCACCTTTTCAGTAGCTATGGAGAATCACTGACTTCAGTGGCAGCATGCATTTTACTAGGGAGAAGCTGTGTAGAAAAAAAATTAACTGAAGAGGCATTATGTAGTCTTTGTGGTTCATCTTTGTAATGAAGATAGAATAGGTGGTAAATTTCATTTTTCAAATATCTTTATATTTGAGATGCTGAAATGGGGAGAAACAAAAGTCTGGATAATCCTTAAATTGGTGATAGAGGATTTTTATGTGTGGGTGTTTTTCGTGGGCTTGGGGTTCTGGGTTCTTTGTTTTGTTTTGGTTGTCTTATTTATTTTTTACTATGCAGTTTTCCAAGAATGACAAAGACCCTCAGAAATCATGGGAACACATCAAGCATAAGCAATTTTGTCCCAAAGGATGACCTTCCTAAGAAAACATATGCAAATAGCTGACACAGGGACTTACGATAAAAATGACTTCTCAGTCATAGCTGTGACATTGTCCCTCCAATCCTGAAGTCTGTGTACTGGATGTAGCAAACACGATTGATTTTATTTGGTTGTGGCAATACATTGCTGCTGCTACTGCTAATCTTTCATGCAGCTTGTTAGAGCAGTTATTTTGTTCTCCTGCAGCATTAATTTAGCTCTAAGTATACGGCGTGCCTCCTGCTTACCTGCAAATTCCCAGATAGAATGGATGCAGCATATTGTGCTTTTAACACAAAAGTTATCTTCATATTGTCAAGTAATTGGCAAACCTTTACATGCTAAGATTGGTTTTGGCATTGCTAAAAATTAAATTGATATAATGCCAAATTCATTCACGCCATAACATCAGTGACTTCAATGGCATTACACCAGATCTGAGTTTACTGCATTGTGCTTCTGTTGCTTGGTTTTTCCAGGCACAGATACAGGAAGGAACAGGGTGGATATAAAATAGTTGATATCTTCTTTGCCTTTCCCATGATTCATTTTCCTTGTAAATTAGTTTCATTGAAGGAAATGATAAAACTTTCAGCAGATCCTTGGCACAGTTCTTCGTACAAACAAAACACATTATGGAAAAAAAATTAAAATCATTGTCTATTATAGTTTGACAACATTGTGTTCACTAACCATGTCTGACATCTGAAAACATAATGGGGCCACTCCATCTGAAGTAAGGAAGGAACAAAAAAAAGCATTTCAAATAGGATGGCAGTGACCAAATAACTTTTCACAATACGGGGTTTCGCTTGTGTTCTTTTAGCTATTGTATAACATTGTGGTAATCTTTACAAAATCCAACCAAACCAGAGGGTTTACACAATAGTTTTCTTTGGAGTATTGTCCGTTGAAGTAGGACAAAGTAGAAAAATGGGCAAATTTAGTCTGTGCAGCAAATTTGATCTAACCTTACTATTGTTACCATCATGTCTCACGGGAAGAAATTTACAAAGAGAGAAACGAGCTTAGTCCTGGATTCTGGGCTGTGGAAAAGTAGTACAGTGTGAATTGTGAATCTGAAAATGACATTTTTGGGAATATCTCTTCATCTACTCACTTGTTTTCCATTTATTGTTTCTTCAACAGCTCTTGGAGCTGGGGAAAAAAAAGCGGGGGGGGGAGGGGAGGACAGGATTAGTGTTCATCGTATCTTTTCTGTAGCCACTCATCCTTTTCTTTGCCTCTGTAAATGAAGCTTGTTTGGCTTATCTTGTTTCAGTTTGCTGCATGGCATGTGTGTTTCCTGGCCTGTTGCATTGACTGTGCTGCTCTTTGAGTCCGTGAACTTGCTCCTTCTTTTCTGCTACATAGATACTTGTCTTGGCACATTATTTGTGAACTGTTCCATTTTGGCAGCATCCTGCTCTTGCCCTGTCTAGGTCTAATATAAAACCTCTCTTTGGGACATCATCTTCTCCCTTGCATCAGTCTGTGATTTCTGTCTCCATTGCCTACTGAAGGGATTCTCAAATGACCATTGATTGCAGTTTCTCACATGCAGCTTTCCATACTTGGCTGAAGCTCATCATGGTGATCTGCAGAGCTACTTCATTGCTCTCTTTTATGACCCTCCTTTAACCCATCTTTCATCATGAAGGTTATGGAAAACAGACTTTGTAGGTGGCTCTTGGGCTGGCCCGTACTGCTTGCACCCTTGGTTTTATTGGACTTCCATGTCTCCAAACCTATCTCCCCTCCTTCCCTATGGATAATATTTTACTGAGAGGAAGGACTATCCTTTTGTTCTTCGTTTTGTTTTCTACAACAGTGAAACCTTAACCCATAGCTAAGTCAGAAGGTTAGTCATCTTACTCATAATTTTTAGCGTGTTGCATTAAGGAAGGGCAGGATGGAAGGGTAAGGAGAGCAACACTTGGAAAAAATGCTAAATTAGAAAAGTGGCTGACATATCAGGAGCAGTTCTTTTAGAAGCAGTGCCACATGGCACCATTCCTTGCAACAGGATTTATTTCAGAACTGTTTTTCTTAATTGTTCTTTCAATTTCAGTGTCGCTGCCCTGAAATGTCTATCTCCAGTGCCTGTAAGAGAAAATTCTTTTGTGGTTTAGAGAGTTGGCATGCAAATCTTAAAACAGACCGGTAGCTAAGCAGCACTTGAAAGCAGCATTGTTTTGAAGTAAAATACTATTCTTCCTGCAGCCCTGATCGCTTAACATACAAGGACAGGTCTGTGCGCAGGAGAGACCAGCCATGATTTATACATACATACATATATAAATCAGTATAGATAAGTATTAGTGGGATTTTCTTTGGTGTGGGAGAGGGTAGGGAAAGAGCAGCAGTGGGAGAAATTTGGATTGTAGATTCAATTTATGCACACTCTCCCACTTCACTGATTCAGATCAGGTAGACAGATAACTTTTAGTACTACCTTTAAAACTGTGTTTGGGGATGGGACACCCAGCATTCTTTTGAGGTTGCACAAAGCCCTTCAGTAAAATCCTAAGGACCCTCCTCTGATCCCCCAGTAAGAACTGCTCATTCTTGCTGATTGCTTTTTGACTCTGAAGTGACTGTATGCATTATTTTTTGTGAGATTTTTAGCACTCTGAGGGTTTGTTTGTTTTCCCTAGTGTTGTCTATATATGAGTATACATCATTCCAGTGTTCTTTTTATAGTGTCAATATCCACTCTGAACCTACATTACAGTCATATATTATTTTTTTAAGGTGAAGTATTCTAGCATGTTGCAAATTTCACAACTCAGTGAAGTAGCACAAGTGTCTAGAAACTATTTAAAAGATTCCAGCAAATGCCACAAGCCTCTCCTGCTTTATACCAGTGTAACACAGAAGTCAAGGATTTGCTGGTCTTGTGTGGATTTACACTAATGTTGTAGATGTCTTTCATTCTTTGGACTTTGCAAAATTATGCTACTATAAGTTAAGCATACTAATAACACGAAGCACAAAACAGAAATCAAAACTCTCAGTATTATTTTTTACATTATTTTCTAATAAGTGCAAGTTTTCTAATAGTGATGGGCCTGTTTCATGGAAAAAATGAGAAGTCACATGAAAACAATTAATGCATGTTCTTATTTTATTAATGAAAATATCTTTTCATAAAGCTTCATTGTACTTTAAAAGGGAGGGGGAAAAGCCTTAACAAAATGCAGAGCTCATTTTCTAGCTTGTTCATTATTTACTGCCTATGAAAATCAAGGATTAGACTACTTTTTTTTGTGGTGGAGATAGAACTTAATGGTGCATATGACATTGTGGTTTAGAGGAGCTTAATTGTCAGAGGGATAATCTGTTGCTCTTTCATGTCGAGCAATGGGGCATTTGTTTAGTAGCAGGAGAGAATGCAGGGTAGCATCAGCTCTGCCTTCCCCAACAGGTGGGCAGCTGAGAGGGCTGCTGAGTTTGCTCTTGGACTGTGACAGGTGAAAAATGCCATTTAATGAGTTTTCTTCCCAGTCAATTAGCAGACAGAGGGAGCTTTCCCATCTGTGCCTGACACAACCAGGATTTGCTGGTTGCCACATTTCCTTTGTGAGAGTGATGGGCAATTCATAGAGAATGGGGTGATGAAGAGGACTTTGCTGGCTGCAGTTATTTTCACTAGCTGCTCTGATCTGTTTAATCTCAGGGATTTTTTTATTAAATACTTCCCACTAGTGAAAAAGGGCAATGTGGAAGAAGGGTTCTTCCTAGGTCAGTGTAATGCTGTACATGGGCTATGGATGTCTGATGGTAAAAAAAAACCAACCAGCAACTCCCAGGCTGTACTTCACATTCTCATCTGTACATGTAATGTATCAATATGGATGTTTGTTTGGATTGCTTACTAGCTGCAGGAGATACTGGTAAATGTTGCTGGTTTTTTGACTACTACTGGCTTTCTCAGAGAAGTATATTATACCCACATCAGTAAAATATACATAAATCCTTCTGAAGTCTTTATTAATCCTTTCCCACCCTTTTCTTTTCAGGGTGCCCTAGTAAAGAAAATTTCAGTCTGGAATCAGAAAGCACACCAAAAAAAAATATTCAGTAGATTACCATTCACATGAATGTAATGTGCCTTCCTCTTGGCAGATTCTCTTATTAATTTAAACAGAAATTTCTAATTGCGTATTTTATTCATTCCTAGACTCTATTAATCTATCTAACGCAGACTAAATTTCTTCACACATCAGTTCTGCTGAAGTAATGGAAATTAGAGCACATTAACATACAGCATCCTACTGCTGATACATTGTATTTACTTGCAGCGATACACCGAATTTTCACAGAAGAAAGGGTAGCTGTGCTTTCTGTATAGCGACTCAAGATCTCTCTGCAGGTTTTCCTGGAAAGTAAGGTTCTTATAAGTATATAGCATTCAGCTAAGAACTGGATGGCATTCAGTTGCCTGGTAGCAGTATTATTCCTGTTACCTACGCTTTTAATATTTTTTTTTCTCTTTCCAAAAAGTATTATTGTCTCAAAATCTACTTGAGTACTTTTATATGTTTTATTGTGGGTTTATAAACTAACATAAATACAGTTTTGAGCAGAGGGAGTTGCTTTGGTTTTCTTTTTCTTCTCTTTTATTTTAAATCTGTGAAATATAGCCGCCTTGGGGATTCCTTTGAAAAACCTGATAATGAATGTAAGATGTGAGTGACTAGTGTGTGATTGTGTTGATGTTTTCCCTTCTCTTGAGCCCAGTTTGAAATTCAGCTCTGCACAGCAGGGATTGTCCTCAGCCACATATGACTGTTTTGAGGATTGTGTGCTCGAGTAGCTGTGCAGGCTTTGGGTAACTGGCAGCAGTTTGTCATAGCTGCCTTTAGGCTAGTAAACCTTGGGGATTTTAATCTCTGTCCCTCCCTGTCAATCAAGTCCATTTCACTTTTTAACGTAGTATTATATATTTTCAAACAAATGGTGTTCATTCTACAGTAGGTGCAAAAATACCAAAAGGCAAAATTCACAATGTAGGGGGTTTACCTGTTTTCCCTTGGCTGTGTCACTGAAAATTATTTGCTCTGTGATATAATTGTTCATATTTAAATCGCCAAGCTCACTTGCCTGTTTTCTCAATGTCATATTTTGATTGAGTACTTTGACGCTGTGAATCCTATCTACATTTAATTCATTACAATAATGTGAAACTAAACCCTGAATGCCTTCCAAATTAATATTATTTAATTTTCTTTGGCATTCACACAAGCAGTTTCTTTGCAAGCTGAGTAGTAAGTATAGACACGTTTTTCACTTCAGTGTGACATGGTCAGGTTTTAGAGCTCTTGTCTTTTGCATTTCCAAAGTACCAAATATGCCGTTCTGAATATTGTTATTAATATTTTGCCTTCCTTTTAGCCTCAAAGTGTGAGAAGTAAAGAATAAATGGTGTGACCGGGTTTCATTTGGTTGGTTGGGTTTTTTTCCCCTGCATTGTATAAGATGAAAGGGGAATTTCCACACTTACTGGTCAAGTGCTGTGCAAAGATGATCACACATACTGAATGTCCAGGAAGAGTAATTTGATGCTTATTTGTGACATATTTTTAAATATTTTTATATAATATGGAAAAAAAAGAAAAAGATATTTGTATGGCCTTGTGTATAGCCATGCTGTTTGATTGCAAAACCTCAAATTGTAATGTTGATAGGACTTCCAACACTGCATGTGAATTAGTTTTGATTTTAGGCTTCTTTTTGCATTCAGTGAATGTGGTTCACAGTAACTAAAGTGTATCTTGTGCTAAAATCTTGGAAATTTGATTTCAACAAGTTAGTAATAAAAAAATCAAGTTAGAAAGAAATTGTGTCGATATATAAATGATTTCAGGAGGAGGCCAAGATGCCATCTTTAACTGCCTGATGGGGTAGGGGAATCAGTGTGGCTTTCAAAGGCTTTTTTGATTGTTGAAATCATACAATTCTTTTCATGTCTGAAGGGAGTAGGCAGGCAAGAAGTCGAAGGTTGATCACAGCAAGCTGATGGAGCTGCACTGCTAGCTGTGGTGTGCTAGACCCAAACTAACTAAACCCATCCTCTGCTGGCTTCTCCCAGTGAAAGCAGGCATGGACTCTAAACTGTGGGGCTTTGTAGAAGTTGTTTTGCAAATAAAGGGCAGTGTAGTTCCTGGTTTGTGGTACCCTAATAATTTTTGCAACCCATGAAGCTCACATACGTGGACTTTGGCCCCATTTTTTTTCTACTTTTGAGGATTGTTACCTTATTGTAGAAAGATGAGTTTGGGTTCTTTTTAATTAAATGCATATTATCAGTTGAGGGATTTCTCTCCCCTACAAACAGGAATGAAATACAAATCTGAAGAATCCCAAACTGAAGTCAGTCCTAATAAACAAACAGGAAAAGGGGAAATGAAGCAAAGGTTTAAACCTCATGAGATGTTGGAGGCAACTCTCGCATCCCATTTCAGTATGGTAGTAAGGAGGTATGTTAAATACTGTGTTTGTCCTTCTTCTGTTCTGCAAATCTGACCAGATATTTTACTTTTAAAACTCATGGCAGCGGGGATGGAACTAGATGATGTTTAAGGTCCCT
The DNA here is from genome assembly GCA_025331215.1 of Actenoides lindsayi. Lineage (NCBI taxonomy): Eukaryota > Metazoa > Chordata > Aves > Coraciiformes > Alcedinidae > Actenoides > Actenoides lindsayi. The sequence continues at coordinate 54,034 of WTSP01023924.1, forward strand.
TCCAACTCATTCCATGCTGTGATTCTCTAAAAACCCTTGGTTCTGCTTGCTAGCTGAGGGACATGCTTAAACATGTCTACATTTCCTGTAGTTGGCTGGGTTTTTTGGTGGATTGTGGCTTGAGGTTTGGTTTTTTTGTTTGGTTTTTAATTTCCATGCTGTTACTACTCTGTTACCTATTCAGTCACCTAAACACCGTGCATTCTGAGAAACTCTGCCTCAGTATTCATCAGGCTGTCAGACTCCCACAATACAATTAAAGAATACATGAGGGAGGTTTACAAATTATTTGGTCCCCTAGTTTTTAACAGTTTTACATATGACTAACTACTAACTGTCTCAAAATGCTGCTGTAAGCATCACCTTTATATTCCACCTGAGACAGGCTCTCAGGAGAACAATGAGACATTTATGGTATTTCGGTGGGAGGAAGATTAGAAATTGTAAAATAATTTCTTACTCATAAACTCCCAGTAAATTATCTTTTCATTTTGTAATAAAACAGTTACTTTCAATAAAGATACAGAGCAGGGGATTGCCCAAAAATTGCACTCTATTTCTAGTCGTTCCTGAAGGATAACAGTAAAATAATCGGATGTTTTTGGAAATTTTCTCACAAATCTTTGGATCTTTATTTGTAGGCATTCTAGTACTGAGCCCTTTCATTAATACTCCCCTCACCATCTCACTTTCATTAATTCAGAACTGTGAGTTACTGACTTGCAAAGTCTGCTTTTGTTTTAATTTAAATTGCAGAGCATTAAACACCAGTGGCATGTTATACTCAGATGGAATGCCATCTTTCTGCTGAAAATAGAAGGCATACAGCCCAAGACCCAAATCTTCCTCTGCCACAAAAGAATGGATAGTCGTATAGAAAGACAGGGTCCTGCTCAGCCCTGGCAACCTTCTTCCCTCATGCTCTTGTGCTGTCTTATGTGGAAGATTGTGACCATGTCACTTTGTGTAACATTTTAAGTGACTGCCCTTCTTCATAGCCTACTTCATCTATGGCATGCTTTTCTAGAGAGCTTGCTAGCCTGGATTGATTTTATATGTGAAAAAAATACTGAAAGAATGGTGGATGCCATGGAAGTATTAGAAACCTCTTTCTAACCCTAAAATTTCACCCTTTGTATGTAAAGCCACATGGAGGAGCAGAGATTTGGGCACAAAAATGTTAGGACAACTCACAAGCTTCTCCTGCAGTTTCAATGATTGGCTTATTTCTGGTTCTCTTTCCAGAGTAGAGCAGCTCACTTTGAGCTGGATCATCAGGCTGCAGCATCATATTTGCTCAAAACTTGCCTTGTGGGTTTGAAATTCTTCAGCCTTAACCCTGGAAGGGAGGTAGAATTACCTTTACAAATGACATCAGAGACATGAGGGAAAGAGTCCAAAGATCATGTCCTTGGGCACAGAGGTGATTCTAATTAAATCTGCATCTATGTACTATGCTTACATTATGCATCTTAGTCTTATGCTCTGGCCTTTGGAAAACCAGCCTGCAACACATCTGGTAACAACTGGTTATCTTCAACATCTATAAATGCACACTTCTGCTATAATTTCATAAAGTTGGATAGTAAGGCACAGGTTATGTTCCCAGTGAATAATGAGCCTCCTTCATTATAATCCTTATTTATTCTCTCTGTTTTTAAAAATAAGAAAGAATTGCCATATTTACTTAACTGTTTAATTTTGTCTAAAAAAATATACAGTTTATTCTTATGCCCTCTAATTCTGCGATAAAGCAGAATGTTAGAAAGTTTAGTTTTGTAGATGGCTAGTCTTTGGCTTGATACTTTTCCTTCCTTTCTAGTCAATTCAGGTTCCTAGTGTTAACATCCAGGATTCAACAGCCTGAATTAATGAACCTGTGATACTTCCATAGTATTACTTCCAACAGCTCACATCAGTACCCAATCGGTCAGCTTAGTGATGACTGGGGATTCTTTCACCAGTGAAACTGCTGGTGCTATTTTGAGAGCTGTGCAGCACCTGGCTCATCTGTGGGTGCATTTTTTAATTGGAAATATTTTAGATGGGCAGAATAGATTCACAAAATACATACTTTTCTAAGGTAAGTTCAGCCAACTGATTTCTTTCTCCTGTATTTATGAATTTTGAAGTATATGGCCAGACTTCAAATAGCTGATGCTCTTGCTTGATAGGAAGGGCTTGAATAAAATTACAGTCATCTTCCTACACTTGCTTCTTTTAAAGCAATAGAAATTGAGAGATGCAATATGTGGATGACATATTCTAATCCATAGCTTGAGGAAACGGTCACAACTGAGCACTGTTGCATTTCTCAGACTTAGAAAGAAAGATAATACAATAATCAAGATGCGAGATGCTGTCGGCTTGCTTGAGCATTGCAGCCATGTGGAGGGATACAAACCAGCCCTATCTTCCTTCTCCCAACAATCCTGACAGCTCATTCTGCCTCCTTTTACTTGCACTGGTAACCCAGTTTGTAAGTCACAGTACTAAACAAAAAACAAACAAACAAACACCTTAAACCCCAAACCCTGAAACCCACAAATGTTACATTCAAATACAAAGAACTAGAAACTATTTTGCTCTAGTGTATTTCCGTGCTTAGATGAAAAGTAATTCTCTGTGGAATTATGTAATTTTATTTTTTTTTATTTTCAAATAAAGGATCATACCAATTATGAGGTCTTCTCTTCAGTTGTTTTCTTCATTTGTAATACAATACATATTTATAAACTAGTAATACATATTTATGGATTGCTTCTAAGACAGCAGTATAGAAATTGGTTCACAGGGCTTTACTATGTAATTTTCAGAGCTTGTGGAAAAACAACAGTATCTGTAACCTTCTTTTGAAGAGATACAGCCTTAACAGATTTCACTGTTAAATTAAAAAAAATTAGAGCATGCTTGTCTAGCTAAGGCCTGCTAAGGCTTTGATTTTGAAACATGGCAGGAGTTCAATTGCTGCAAAATAGATTATTTATTTATTTATTTATTTGGTTTCTTCTTTCCCCTGCCTCCCCAAAGCACAAGGAATGGAGAAGTGATATAGGCAATTCCTAGTCTTTCTACTCACAATATGTAGTACAATCCATTGCGTTTTGGAGGAAGCCTGTGGAGCAACAGAAAGATTGCTCTGACTATTTTAGGGTATGAAGCTGTCCTCTGGTGGTTGGGGGAAGGAGCTGATGTGAGTTAGAGCATCCTCCAAGCAATTTAATAGATCTAGGAGATATTAAAGGTGACTTCTGCCTCTTCATTCTCCTGGACTGACTCTACCCAGCTATGCATCCAGTACAGAGTATAGCTGTTGATTTCTGTGGTCCAAATTAAACAGAACTAAACTTGTGGCTCAGACCCTATCACTTTTGATACACGTCCTTGTGGCTGCTTTCTTAAAATTAGCGTATTTTATAAAAAGTTGGACAAAAAATGACTGGAGAAGAAAATACCTAAGTCCCTAGGAAGCTGTTACAGGATGGAGTTGTGCCTGCTTTTTAAAAGCAGATAGCAATGGGAAAGAGTAATTTCGTAGACTTAACATATTCTGTCTTCATAGCATAGTATTACTGATCACTGTAACAATTTTTTATCTCACTTTCACGAGGCAAAAGATGGGCCTGTCTGATTCCTCTATTGATTTGTGCATGTAATGCAATTGTCTCTGCCTCAGGGGTCAGTTCACTGGGCAGCAGAATATCTCCCACATATGCAGGAGTTAGTAAAAGATTTGGATTACTGTGGTTCTTAGTTGCTCAGAATACACATCTTCTGTCAAATTGAAGTTCACATAGCACTTTAAAAGCAGCTTTTCCTCTTGCATGGTGAGGAATATATTGCATTCATAACAAGGGAACTGGGCACTTCTGTTTGTGCTGAAGCTCACGCTGAGTGAATGGAGAAAGAAAGATGAAAACCTATTTCTTCACCTCTGCTCATCTCTAAGTTATGAGTCTTGTAATGTCCCAGCTTCATGTTGGAACAAGTCTAGACCACACAGTAATTCCTCCTACTTCTATTGCCCTTTTTATTCACCTTTTCCCTGCACCCACACATGCTTAGGTTGGGTACCCTGCAGTTCAGATGCAATCATTGCGACTAACAAGCCCTGATGCTGATGGGAATCTCCAGTTGCCTTGTTACTACAGCACTAAAGGAGCTAGCCATAGGACTATAAGGCAAATTTTGTTATATATATATATATATAATATATTCTGATATTTTGAAACCATGTATATTTGCTACATACTGAAGATTTTACATTTTAAGCTTTATTTTTGTAATATTTTCTATATTATTTTAATAAATGCTTAAGATCTCCATCAGGGACATAGACAACAGGATCGAGTGCACCCTCAGCAAGTTTCTCAATGACACCATGTTGAGTGGTGCAGTCAACATGCCTGAGGTAGAGGATGCCATCCTGAGGGACCTGGGCAAGCTGGAGAAGTGGGCCCATGTGAACCTCATGAGGTTTAACAAGGCCAAGTTCAAGGTCTTGCACCTGGGTTGGGGCAATCAGCAAAATCAATGCAGGCTGGGGGATGAAGGGCTTGGAAGTACCAGTGGATGAGAAGTTGGACATGAGCTGGCAATGTGCACCCATACCATATCCTGGACTGCATCAAAGGAAGTGTGACCAGCAGGTCAAGGGAGGTGATTCTGCCCCTCTACTTTGCTCTGTTGAGATCCTATCTGGAGTATTGTGTCCAGCTCTGGAGACCCCAACACAGGAAGGACAGGGACCTGAGAGAGTGGGTCCAGAGAAGGGCTACAGAAATGGTCAAAGGGCTGGAACACCTCTTCTATGAAGAAGAGCGGAGAGACTTGGGGTTGTTGAGCCTGGAGAAGAGAAGATTGCAGCCTTCCAGTACTAAAATGCGGCCCATAAGAAAAATGAAGACAGTCTTTTTATCAGAGCCTGTTGCAACAGGACAAGGGGTAATAGTTTTAAAATAAAAAAGGGTAGATTTTTACTATATTCAAAGAAGACATTTTTTACAGTGAGAGTGGTGAGGCACTGGAACAGGTTGCCCATAGAGTCGGTAGATGCACCATCCCTGGAAACACTCGAGGTTATGTTGGACAGGACTCTGAGCAACCTAGTCTAGTTAAAGATGTCCCTGCTTACTACAGGGAGGTTGGATTCTGTGATGACCTTTCAGTGTCCCTTTCAGCCCTAACTGTTCTATGATTCTGCATTAGTTTTGTGGAATCTTTGCTATACTACTGCAAAAATGTTTGATGTGCAAAGAAAAATGCTTTAAAAGAGATGTGAAATTTACAGGTGCTCAGAATCTTTTTGGTAAAGTAATTTCTATTCAGCTGTATCAGGGTCCAGACTAGTGGGTTTGCAAGATCTTCCAGCTCTGAATGTTCTTAGCAGTATGAGAAAGTTAATATTTTGGGGACTGCTGGTATTTTAGACTGTTTTTGTAAAAGTCTTATGTCGAGATCGCTTTGCTGATTTGAGAGGATAACTGAAGGTATCATTGCAGTTTTGCCTTTGCACTGCATAGTCCTTGTTTAGAAATAAGCAAGAACTTTCATGTCAAGGGGAAGAAGAAAGGAGCTTTCTAATGAAAATTCCAGAGAACCACAGTCACTGTACTTTGTTCAAAAGACATTTAATGGAGATAATATTTCTTCTCCAAATTTACAGCCTGTCATATGTGGCTGATGATTGTAGACAAAAGTAAGAAACCACACAACAAACTAAACCTACTTAATTTAATATCCTTGACTGCAGCTGTACCAATTCGATGGATCTGAAAACAGACTTTCCTGTCTCAGGGTTTGGCACGCTGTCTGGGAGCATAATGCTTGATATTAAAAGCATGGCTACTAAACTGCACAAGGTAAACTAAGCTATGATTCTCTGCAGTGTTTCATGTATTAGCATCCAGACAGGCAGACAGCTGAGGGCTATCTGGAGGTGAGCAAGTATACCTGCCAGTCAGCATGGGAATTCATAGCAAGGCTGAGGCATTAAAGAGAAATATGGGTGGTAGATACTTTGTATTTCCTGTCACTTTCAGAGGGAAAAATACTATTAATGTTTCAAATGGATCTGCACACAAGCATGGTAGGTGCTTAGGTTCTTTTATTTCTTACAGGCTGTAGGAAGGGATTTCTGGGGATTTTTTGTCTCTTTGTTTCACTTTCTTACTGAGTTTGTTGTACGTAGCAAGAACAAAGAGTGTTATAGTACTAGAAAATGTACAATGAGTTTATAGTGCCAGTGCATTCTAGGTAACCAGACAATACAATCCTCTGCTGAGAATGATACATTTTGGTTGCTACTGTGTTTTCTTAAGGCTTTGTGACTCTCATAGTAGCAGCGCTACATGGAACTCATTTCCATTTTAAATGATTCACCTTAATGTTGATAACTCAGCAAGGTAAGTTAGGCTTAATGATCATTATATGCTCGCTCACCCTTCCTGTCCCACCCCTTCAATTTATATATATATATATGTACACACACATATTTTTGCTTAGTGTGTTCTGTTTGTATTTTTGGGTGGGATCCTGTGACCTAATCATCTGTGGTATACACATCCACATATGAATTCAGCTACCTTTGCAGTTCATAGAAGTGGCACATGGAGAATATGATTCACACATTCATCCTCTGACAGATGTCTAGAGCTGGTCAGGTGAATCACAGCCCAGAAATGCCCTTCTCTCATGGTGAGTCTAGGCAGCTAGCCAAGATGTGGATGTCTGTGTTGCACAAGTCTGAAGCTTTGTCCTTAAAATAAAATGTCATTGCTTTAATTTCCTGAACAACGCAAGATCTCGCATTCTGACACTACTAGGCTATTTAGAAAATTGCACAAAAAAGTTTACTTTCAGAGTCTGAACTTGAAGAAAATAATTTGAAATGTTGCTTTAGCCAGTTAAATAAATGAGAAAGCATATTTATTTAAAATTGTGGTTAAGTAATATTATTTCCTTTTTTCTTTTTTTTTTTTTTGTGAGAAAAATACGACTTGTACCTTATATACAACACGCAAAATAATGTTTGCATATTATAGGAATATGTTGTAGGCACATAGAAACTTTTGTTCCATGACTGTAAAGGCAGATGCTCCCTCTAGTGCCTAAGACTATTTTTCTTGTAATGGTAATAGCTTTGTTGGGCTTTCTGCCATGTTTTACTATCCAGTTGCTTGAGTCTCTCAGGTATCAATCTTAAAACAGGCAATATGAAACAGGGATAAAACCGTTAGTATTGCATGTCTCCTGCATCTTTTCCCTTCTGTGTAGCAGAGGAAGTCAGGTAATGCATTAGGATAAAACATGGGAAAGTTAATCTAAATATATTCTTCCAATTCATGTAGAGGTTTTTATAGACTATTGGGTCTGTAGAATGTTCCTTCAAGTTAAATGTTATCTGGAAAAAACATTATATTTGTGAGCATTTCTGAATCTAAAGAGGTTTCATAGATGGAATATGAGGGACTCAAAGTATTGGATAATAACCTCAAACTCAGGTCATTGTTCCCTTTTGGTTTTGTTAGCTGATATTTTTAATGTGGCTATTGAAGGCAGCAGATTAAAGTTACATGACATGTTCTAAAACAGTGTATAATATCACTGCATAGAAAGAAGAAATGCCTGAACTATCTAGACAGCCATATACACTGCTTAATAAGAGACTGTAAGCTATGAGCATCTGGAAGAAGAGGAGGGGAGAGGAGAGTGGAGTATATTTGTGTGCCATGTGAGGTGTCTGAGCATACATACCCTCCTTCCTTGTTAGACTGTGACTGCATTCATCCCAGCACACAGTTCTCTCTGAAGGCAGCCTTCTGACACTGTGTGCATGCTAAAATTTTTAATTGTTATTTTAAAAAATATGCATTCTACAGTTTTGTGTGTATCTGCAAATCATGCTTAAAAATAAATTCTGTTAGAAATAGCACGTGTAGGGAAAAATTATGTGCAAATGAATGTATATTACTAGCAACATTCCATGATAAATTCTAAACCCCAAGGTTATGAATAGTACTGCAGTAATGCATTGCCTATACCATTATCAAGTTCTGGCAGATGTGACAGCAAAGGGAATAGAATAGGTAGGGGTTTCTGAAGACATTTCTCCCATGTATAGAGTGAGTATTCTTGTGTTTTGTATTTATCATGACTAAAAGCTGTCTGAAATGGTGAGCTTTTACTTTGAGAATTTTTATGTTATTACTATAGGTAGTCCTTGAGTCCCTTCTCCTTCCTTGTCCTTCTCCCTATCTTTCTTCCTACAAGGAAAAGAAATGGAAAATCTATTGTAAAGGCTCTGCAAACATCAGCATTCAAATCCAAGAAAAATGTATACAAGTAAAATGCATGTTCTACTTAGGTGCACTCGGAATATCAGTTATATTTTCCATTCTATAGCTTGCACTTGTACAGATGAATGGAAGGGCTGATACAATGCGATTTGAAATAGCTGCCAGCAGCAGCCTCTCTTCTTTTCTGGATCCTTGAATCTTCCTCTTTCCCAGGGGGAGAGAGTGAGGAAGTGTCCACATGTTTAAGCGCTCTCCCTTATCAACATGTACGAATACACAGTGTAAGAAAAAGTAAGGAAAGGAATTAACTATGCTTGATTATATTTTAGAGTAGTCTGAAACTAGAGCTGAGTTAAAAAAAAAATAAAAATCCAGTAGCTTGTTATTATTATAACTGATTGTCTATTACAAGTTACTTTCTCATCATTGCCATTGGCAGAGCCATTTGCCTGCTGCTGTAAAGACTCCTTTTCTCCTTGTGGTGGCATTTTATCAGCATTAGTGGGTACAAGTAAACAACCCTAATCATGTTGAAGAGCTAGACTCCACTACAGATAACCCCTCTGTGAAAAGGATGCTTCTTAGATTACCTTTCTTAAATTCTGACAAGGTATGTTTACATCCTATTTGATGTCTCCGTATGCCTTGAACCACTTGTAAGGTTAAATGCTATGCATTTTCACTTTCATTTCCAGCTGTGCATTGTAGATTTTGTAGAGTAAAGTGTCCCACTTACCTGCTTCAAAACTACTAGGTCAGATAAACCCTTAGCCAACTGAGTCTAAATTTTGGGGTTTTTTTTGATGGTCAGTGACCTTCTCAAGAAAGGCACATCTTTACTAGGATGGGAGCTCAGTCCCCAACTTTTTATTGTGTGCTACATGATCACCTTTGCTGAGGTTCTCTCAAGAGAGCAATTGCAATATAATGTCAGCAGAGACAAACATGGTTCAATAGAGTCATATTCAGGAATTCTTAGGATCAGGTAACATGTCAAAACCCTAAAATACAGTATGGAAATGATCATTCATGAGGATGACGTTTGCATGCGAATATCACATTTCTTTTCTTTGAGGAAATGGGAAGGAATTTATCCATCAAGAGCATTTGCATTCCTGCTTCAAATAAAGGGTTTTTTTTTCTTCAAGCTGCGTTGAGTCAGCAGGATGTGGCCCATCCCTACAGTTCCCTCCTTGATGCTGCTTCTCTCCAAGACTCTAGCAATTAGCTGATAACCTGTAACAGCAAATTATTACTCCCCTTCCTGCTGGCTCTGTTTAAGGAGGAAAAAAAGGAGGACAAGATTTTGGATATGAAATGCTGAATTATCTCTTTTTTTATCTGATCATCAGCCCTTGTGTATTCAAACCAAATATACGGGAGCTCTTTCAGAAATGTTTAATGAAGTAGACTTCTTATTGCAATCCATTTTTAACATTGTATTATAACCATCGCTGTTGCAGAACCAAGATGCTCAGACTTGTGATCTTAGGCCTGTTTCTACTCTACCGCATATGATGAGCTTCATGCTTCTTAATTAAAATGGTGATGTTCATTTAGAACTGACTAAGAACAGAAGTGCACAACATGATGCTGCACTGATGCAGTTATCATTATAATTTCTGTCTAAACATCAACTGCCGTGGAATTCAAACTTTGATAAGATTTTTAGATTTATAGTTTTGGTTTTATTAGTAAAGAGTAAAGTCTGTCTTTCAACTCTGAAGAAAGTGCATTGACTTTTGGGTTTTATGTAGCAGTTTATCAAGTAAAGATAGGAGAATTTCATGCAGCAGAATATGTATTTTAAAAATTACTGTGTCAGTAATTATTCCTTGGAGCTATCCTGTTTTTGCTTCCTCAGTCCTGGGAATGTCTGAGCAGTGGGGCACTGACCTGACCTGTAATTTTGTCATGTATTCAGGTCCCATCGTAGCTATTCTGATTTATATCGCTGCTGAAGTTCAACCAAGACCTTCACCATTTATATGTCATGTAGTAATTTTTTTTCTGTAGTTTTTCTTTCGTTCAAAGATGGTGGCTGTTGATTTTCTTGAAATTGTAGAATATGTAATGGTTTTTGCCAGTCCTCTGGTTCCGAGTTAGCCTTCCCCTGAATACATTTGTACACTGTGTAAAAGCTGATTTTCCTATGATGTAACATGAGGGTAGAACTTAGCTTGTTTTCATTTCATTCTAATAGTGTCCTGTTTGGCACAGATTGAAATTTGCCTTTCTGTAGATATAAATTTTTATCTTGCATCTTATAATTTTGCATTTCATTTGGATTTTCTCAGTGAAGATGGACCTAGTGGAAAATGCTGTCTTTGACAAAAGAGCTTTAAGATGCTAAGGCCAGTCTCTGTATCAGACCTATCTTTTCTGCAAAATAAGGCAGCCATAATAATAAAACAAAACCCCATCAAACCACTAGCATTACCCTACATTCCAAATTTAAACTATAAAAGAAAGCAATTGCTGTTTCTCTCCATTTTCTTTTGTAACAGTTTATCATATCAATAATCTCATTTACAGCACTCATCTGACATGTGCTACCAGGGGTTATCTTTTAAGAGTAAATCAAGCTTTTGGAAATATTCCAGGATTTATCAGTGTGATATATATCATTGTATAAACACGTTGGCCAAGCGTACCTCAGTATTAGTCTAGTGAATTGAAGTGTGAGCCACTGTGTTCATGTATTTCCAGTAGCTATTTTTCCTTTTCACACTTTTGTGGTAGTTGACCTGTTTATCTTGTATTCTTTTCTCTGATTTGTATGCTCTTTCTCATTTTCCATCTGAGTGTTATAGTGCTGTATGCCTTTCCTGACAGCCAATTAATTGGCTAGCTCTTCACGCAGCCAAGAATAGAGGTAGCAGTTCTACATGGAACCCTCATGTCCATTGATGTGTACAGCAGACATCCGAAGAACGGGGACACATTTCCCTGGTATTGTGGCTGCATGCTGTTCACATCAATTTCCCATTAAAACGTAATTTAAAGGTATAGCCCCAGGCAGACTCAGGAGAGAGTTATAAAAAGAGTTTAATTAACAGTTCAGAGTAATATCATCTAAGGTTGAATAGTCTGTAACCAGCTCATTTTTTTGTTCACATTTGTCATTTCCTTTACTTGCAGATTAGAGGAGATTTCCTTGTTTGGTAAAGAATGCAGTGAAATAAGTCTTCGAAGAGGCTTTGTTGTACGCGTCTTGGAGCTAGATCACTGCGTTATCACAAGCTTTAAACCTGCCACTGCTTATCTCTCCTCTGCATTAGCTCACCTCTTCTGGTCAACACGTTTTAAGGGAAGAGATTCAAGTCATCTCACAGTTGGGCCCTCCCTGCTTTGAAAGCTTTACTACCATTCAAAAATGCATTTAGCCCAACTTGTTCCAAAGTACTCTAAAAAAATAGCTGTTCTCATGTGGAAAAAAATTGGTAGAAAAAATGGGGCTAAAAGTGATATAGGAGGCTTTGTATTCAAAGCAAGTGCTGTTGTCTCTCTTTCCTCTTCTAGTTGGTTCTACTTTTGATAAAACTTTCTTTGTGAGGATGAGGATTTTGGTTTTCTCTCCCTCCCCCCCGTCTTTTTTTTTTTTTTCCCCCCCTTCTCCTGTGTTTTTGTGTTGTGCAGCTTTTCTGCACACATCCAGCCAGGCTGACTATAGCAGGATGTGTTACTTTCATGGCTCCTAACAGCCTTCAAATCAGAATGATTTTCTGTCACACTGGCTTGACCTTTTCATGGAAAAATTTATTACCTAAAGAAGAAAAAAAAGATATGTAAGGGGTTCTGAAGTACTCTCTTCCTTGAGGGCTAAAGATATACAGTATTTGTTGTCATTTAACCGTCCACCCACCTAATTCATTCTAAAATGCCAGCTGCAAGTGCAACAGTTTGTGGACATGACATATCTTGCATGCTTGGTACATTAGGACTACAAGCCTGACAATTTTATTCTCTCACAGAAATCTGGCTTGCTTTCTTAGATCTGCCCTTCTCTTCCAGGGAAAATAGGTAGACTTCTTATAAACTTTTGGGTTTTTACATAGATCACCTCTGAGGAATAGAGTGGAAGCAGTGACTGGACTCTTGTTTTGCCCCGTAGCCTAGTATGGTAAATGGTTCCATAGCTGAATACAGCTACACTGGGATATGTATTCTGCACAAGTTAAATAAGCCTGACTTGTCAAGCATTGAGTTTGTTTTGATTGCAGAGAAAATGAGATGAGGCATAGTTTGATCTTTATTCTTTTGTGTGCCAAGTTTTTAAGTATGTTATGACAGTTTAGAAAAAAAAGCAAAACAGGAATCTTTTCATATGATTGACAAAAAGACCCCTTAAGAAGTGCTTGAAGTTAACTATCTCAGTGAAAATTGTTGTGGAGCTAAATCAGCTTCTGCGGTATCTAATTAAGATTGCCACAACATCCAGATAGTTTGTTAATTACCATTCTGCTTCTCCCTCTGGTTGCTGTGTCAGGTAGACACAAAAGTTAACACGCACCTTCACAGTATGTATCAAATCTGTTAGTTTTCATCATGCTCTCACAATGGAAAGCTGTAAAGGTGATAAAAATAAATTTTAACAATAGCCTTTCTGGAGGCTTAGTAAGTTTATGAAGCAAATGTTAATTTACGTGTCTATTTCAAACATATAGTGAATTCATAATTATAACTGTAGAATGGTTTGGGGGAGGGAGCGAGTCTGTCTTGTAGCGCTGAGACCAAAAGCAACATTTTTCAAGCAAGCCTGTAAAACTCCCATGGTGCTGACAATAGGGATTTTCCGAAGTGAGCATAACCCAAGCAGGCTTGATGTTTGGCGCCAGGAAACTCTGACTTCAGGGGTCTCTAGCATTCATGAGTTCCAGGGAGTGGGTGAAGGAAATTAAAAGTAATTTAAAAATAGAGCTCTGTTTCTCAGCTGTAGTGTAGACGTGCTGTCTCATGAAAATAGTGACTGTGTTGCTCTTTTTTTCTTTTCCTTTTTTTTCCCCTCTTCCCCCACCTGCCCAGTTGCAATGCCAGGCTTCTGATCTATATCTGTCCTATACAACAAACCCTGTATATCCAAAGGCATAATGTTTCTGTGCAGAGATGAGACCACTACAGTGAAAATGGATTTTACTGTCCTAGATGCGCACACAGCACTTCACTGCAGGATTGGGCACTGTACTGTACTGACTTGTACCACTGCTGAGTGACACTAGAGGTGACATCAGCAGGAGCAGGCACTTCAGTAGCTGCATTTTATTCTTAGGTTCTGTTAGCTCACAGGTAGTTGCTGACCTATACAAACAGCATATATGCTACTCACTAAGCTACTCTGGCTACTATATGCAGCCATCTGGAAACAAAGTTCTACTTATTTGCAGTAAGCATCTACTCTGAGAGGAGTAAGGAGAAATCAGTCACAAGTTTTTCCTGCGATGTAGGCTTGAGGACTTTATAGCCCAGATAAAGATGAAAAGGAAGAGATGGTGAGCTTCTCACTCGGTTGTGTAGTGGAAATCACTGGCTAGCTGTAACTTGCATAGGTCTGAAACTACCAATTTCCAAGAATGACAGTAAGATATATCTGTGTCAAACTGTCACTCCATCTTGTATTAGGAACTCCATCTTGCATTACAACAAGAACACATCTGGCCTTGCTCAAGACAGTGGACTGCAGACAGTTTACCTTCTGAGAGGAGTGCTTGACAGCTTGTCCCTGAGAGCCATTGCAAGGAGATCTTGGATATCAATTTGGCTTGTCTCTCAAAAGTTGGCCCAGCTAGCAGGGACAGTGAATTTTCTGTGGAAGCATCACTGAATAACTAATAACATCTGACACTTCTCAGCCTTCCTATGTGGCAGAGAAAGTGCATTCAAGGGTTTATTGACCATCCCTCTGCAAAGCTGACTGGAGTACAAGAAAGCAAGAGACACTGCCGGCCCCAGAACATTAGAAATTTTTGGACTCGGGAAGCAGTGAGATTAGACAAGAGTGGGCAAGGCCAGTACCTTTATTATTAGGGTTTTAATTACAGTTTCTAAACCCTTTCAAGTGTAGTGTCTGTGATTAAATAATTTCCCTCTTTAGCCAGAATTGGTAACAAGAGAAGCCTACAGTCAGGGTAAGGACTCAGGAAGAATTAGTTCAAAATGGCACCAAAATGTTCAGAGGAAGTATACATCAGACCTGGAGAGAGCTGGATCTGTTAGGAGCTAGTGGGTCTGCAGATACTTTAGCTGCTCAGCAGTGGACTGGGCCAAACTGTCACAATGAACATCTTTTGATGGACATCCTTAATCGCCACAAATGCAATCAGGAGAAATTCATCACGTTGCAGTTTTTAAATCTATTTGCAGTGCTTTTTCATTTCACCAGCTGCTGTGTCCTTACTTTGTAGTAGCTTCCAAAGTTTTAATTATTCTTGCCTATAGTTAAAATTACGCTTGTGTGGTTAAATGCAAGCGTGTTGTATCTAATGTCAGAGATAATTGCTGGCTGCCTCAAGAGACTTGATAGATTCATTACCTCTACATATGGTAGAAAGAAAACTGTCAGATTTTATTTAAGCATTGAAGAGCCTTTAGAAAGGGTTAGAAATTGTCACAGAAAGAGCATCAGTTTGCTAAACAAGGTCCCAAACATTGCCACATCAGTGCAGTGTATTTAGGTTGATACATCTTTCCTACTTCTTACAAAAAATAGTCTGGAAACAAAAATTAAAGGATTTATGGATCTCTTTCTGATGCTTATAGGTCTTCCAAAATGAAAGCACTTCATGTTGGACTGTACCATTTTGAATGTCTGTGAGAGGTCTGTCAAATGCACTGAGCTATTTTCTGATCAAAATTTGTGATGCTATCACTTACTAAAAATATGGCCAGTTCAGCAAACGTTACAAGCGGCATGTTGACTTTGACATCTTATTTTATCTATTTTATTGTATTTTTCCAGTGTGATTGCACTTAGTGGCCTCACTGAGTTTGAAGTTGTATTGTATGAAAGCAGATGAGACAAGTTCCTGTCTCAGAAAAGTAACTGAAGTTCTTGTAAGCACCTAACAGGCATTTAAATTGATCTCACTGCTGGCTGCATAGTCCCACTTTCCTCCTTTCTTTGCTGCACAGTCTCATCCCACTCGTGCCATTTCTGGTATTCATCAAACCTGCATTTCACCACACCAAGCTAGTAAAACACTGGTCCAAGTAGGCAGTAGCTGGTTTGTTTAGCCTGTCATAGAGCCTCAGCCTGGAGGTACAGTTACGTGTTGCAGCTGAGCTCATCAAGAAGTGTAAAGAGGAGTCCTCCCTTGTTCCTCCTGTCTGCTGCTAACCACATGCTTCTACCCATCTCCTTTACCTCAGCTTTGACTCTCACCAACTTTTAATTTAATTTGTTGAATATGCAAATTCAGCAGAAAGATCTTCAGTTCTTTTTCTCAGGGTTCTTTTCAAACGAATGATTCTACCAGGTGCAAATTTGGACAAGCACTTACTGTGGTGCAAAGAAGGACGAGGGGCAGATGAAGTGACTAAGATCATGGAGGGAAATGGCAGAAGAGTTGGCAATGCAGGGAGTTCCTTTTTCAGCAGCAGAATACTTCATATCAGCTTGAGTCATAATGTGTTATGTCTCTCCAGGACCATAACCAGAGGAGCAAGTAAAGCCAAGAACAGGAAACAGAGGTGCCAAGAAGCCAGTAGTATCTGAGCAGAGAGCTCAGAATTGGCTTTGGAACCCTGCACTCACCAGACCGTGTTGTCACTGCACTTTTTTATGATCTTTGTGAACTTGTGACAGGATTTTGAAAATTACAGCTGCTGCAGAAAAAAAAGCGCAATAGATTTTATTGGATGTTTTCCTATTTTAATCCCTCTGCCTTCCTTGAAATATTTACATGAACATAACAGATACTGATAAGATTTTTTTTCTTTTTTTTTTTTTAATGCATTAGAAATATTACAGGCTAACTCCTCTGTGTGATGGAAATATTTAAGTAATAAAAGAAGAGGATTGTGTAATGTTAAGAACAACAGGTACTTCCACTGACACAGAAAATGTGAAGGCTGTAGAGCAGTGTGGTGGCTGAAGGAGGTTTCCCATTGGCATTTGCTGGAATTCTCAAAAGCTTGAATCCTCCCTTTGTGCTGAGCTGTCATGGGTGTTTAAATCTGTCATGAGGAAGCAGAGAATTGATCAAAATATAACATGCATTTGACATAGTGGTGGCTACAGAAAAAGAGATTAAATCTGTTACAGATGTTGACATATTGCAGTTAGCTCAAGTGGAAATCTAGCTTGTCTTAATTAATGCACAGAAATCTTGGATACATATAAAGAAGAAAGTTCTTTAGAGCAGATATGAGTTCTTTTAGCTGGTTAGGCAGCCAATTCTCAAATTCAGAATTACATACCTTTGGACAGAAGAGTTGGATGTTGAAAGTGTAACTGTCTCTCATTTTTTCAGCATTTGAGGTTAAGGAATCTGTTTATCCACAAAAGATCCATTTATTGTTGTTGTACCTAACATCTGTTAGCAAACTGTTGGGAAACTGTCGAAATCAAAACCGGTGAAGAAACAGCAAGGAGATTCACAGCTTTTCCAGTTTTAAAGTCTTTCCTTCCAGTCTGGCAAGCACCACACAGGCATACCACTACCATATATGAATTACTCAGATATGAATTGTAGATTAAAGTGGATGAGAAAGCAAATAAAGTAGCTATATTGCTATACTTTATAATCTTACAAAGCAGCGAAAGCAGGTATGAAACTTTTTCCATGTTTGACACACCTGCAAAACAGAGGGCTCCTCTACAGAGTGGCATGTAGGAAAGCAGTTTATGGTGCTATGTAATGTGCATAGAGGGTCATAAAACCCTTTTGTAGGATTGTATTTGGAAGTAAAAGAGCATTTGGTTGTTATTGTGTGAGCCTCCTTTGAGGAGAAGTTGTATTGGTTCTTTTGTCCTCGATTTTGTCAGAGAAAAATTTTCTGTGCATTCTGTACGTTTCTCTGTTTCTCTCTCTGTGCTGCAATTTTCACTGTTACTCTGGGGAAGACAGTTTTTGAGACCAATAATTCAGAAATTTTGCAGATGTCATCCAGAGAGTGAAATTTATCTCACTATTGTCTCAGATGTAGGAATTAGCTTGCAAGGTTAACAGTGAAAAATAAAATGAGATTTGGTGCAGTCTTTATTGTTTGTGATTTATTTGTGGTAATAGCCTCTGTCATACAACTAATCACTTTACAAGTGTTCAAGGAGGACGTTCTTTTCTCTAGGGAACTTGTAACATAAGGAAACCCGGTCAAGAGAATGGGAGGACAGTGACAGGCAATTTAAAGCTTTGAAGGTGATGACAAGAAGCTTAAATTTGATGTGATAGAACTGGAAGGCTTCAAAGAGGGAGTGACTTGACATGATCAAATTGACAGGTGAGGAAGGTGGATGTTGCAGCTGTGTTTTGCATGAAATGAGGGGAGCCTTTTGGCAAGTCAAGGAACAGGATTTACCAGTCAAGGTGGGCTGTAATGAGGGTCTGAGTAAGAGACTTGTCTACAGGAAACACAAGCAGGATCTTGGAGGTGTTAAGAATGAAGTAGCAGTAGAATTGGAATGTGACTCAGTTGAATTGTAGAGGAAAGAGCAAAGTGAAAATTAACTCTTAAGATTGTAAGTGTAAGCAATGGTGCCATAAAGAAGTAGAAAAGCAGGAACAATGTTTCTAAGGACAGGTGTGGATACTATTGTGAAGTGTCATATAATATCCATGTACTTTGTTACTGGATGTTGAAAAATAAGATTGGAAGTGCAACATCTTTCATGTCAGTTTTCCAGTCTATAGGATAAAATCACAAGGCAAATCTTCCCCTGGGTGGAAGTCATCAAAGGTGCAGAGCAAAACTGTGTACACTGTGGAAAACAGAGAAGTTTAGAGAAAGAAAATTTAATTCACCATAAATTGTGTTAAAAACTTCTCAGAGCAAAGCCACGTGAATTTTGCTGATGGGAAGAAGTTAATTTCAAGTTCTCAGAAGTCAGTGAGATACAGAGAAGCTGTGTTTGAGTGAATTCTAGGCTCTCTGGCTGACGAAAGAGCTATAGAAAACTCATAGGTCAAGCAAAATCATTTTAGTACCTCATGTCAATTTCTAAAATATTAGCAGCACAGTGATTTTAAAGGGTTTGGTTTTTTTTTTTCTTGTTGCTTGTAGTTCATGTTTGGGGTTTTTTAGGGGATTTTTTTGTTTGTTTGGATCTGGGAAATCAAGGCTTAAGGAGATTATTTTGGAAGCATCCTAGTAGACTACTGGGATCCAAAGCCACAGCTCTCTCTTATGAGGAGAATTTTCTCAGCAAATGACTTCAGGAGTGTTGTCTTTGAGTGTACATCTAATTATGAGGCAGTACCTATGGAGAAGATGCCAATTTCATCAGTCTGTATCGCATCCCTTAGCTTCTCTGAAGTTTGAGGGACTATTTCTTCTTGGCTTATGTCAGAGGAATATTTAAAAAATATGAAGTCTGTTTTCTCTAGATTTGTCCATATACTTTTTCCCTGCTTGCTTAACTTATAGGATATGAATGAAGTCTGTGATAAAAATTATTCTGCTGCAGGCTACAATTATGCAAGTTATTTAAAAAAAAAAAAAAAAAAAAAGGAAAGAAAAGAAAAAAAGAATCCCACAACAAGAAAATTAATAGTCAGATAGCACTTTAAAGATGCTCTAAAATTGCTACCGATATAAGAATATATGGAAAGCCATGCATAGATAATTTTAACCAGTATCACTGCATAACAAAAAAATATGATCTGCCAGCCTTTTTCATTATTCTCTTCTTAGTCTTGAGCTTCATGGAACACATTTGTTTTAGTTTTATTTTCTATTACTATCTGAATAACATGGTGGCTAAATGTCAGACTTGAGTGAAATATCCTCTCCTCTACTGTGGGCTTTCACACAGGCTTTTTAATTCCTGCTGTTATAGCACAACGTCTCTTGTCTGAGTTCTCATACTGAAGTGTGCTGCAGTTCCCTCTGGCTGTCTTGGGTGTTTATGGATTACTGCTTTAAGGAGTAGAAAAGTTTGCATTACATCACAAATACAGCCCTTAAAGTATGATAATTGCAGAGGCAAGATACTCTAATGGCACAAACAGCCTTACATTTCATGTTGCAATTGTGCATGGTGGCCAGAAAGTGCTAGGTTTTTTTACAGGCATTAGTGGCCAGTGGGATAGGACTAGCAGAAAACTTCCTTTAAGATGGAGTATTTCATGCGTGAAGGCAGAGGGAAGAGAGAGATATAATGTATCACCATAGTTGTGCTAGAAATCGCAGGCTTCCTGGGAGTCATTGGCAGTTACTGCAAATAAAATTAATGGGCAAGAGCTGTATTGACTTATGGGCAGTCTGAATGTGAACATTCTGGGGTCACATTTTTATTTTGATAAAGTTGCAGAGACTTTGCCAGAATGCATCAACTGCATTTTAAGGAGGAATGGAGGTTAAAGCATTTACAAAGATACACGGTGTGTTTTTGTTGCAAGAGCAACGTATTTTTGCAGGTGCTTCCTTGTGACAGTGATTACTTTCAAACTCGCATGGTGAAGATTTCTAAGTATTACTAACTTATCTCAGTGTAGCTTCCTGATTACATAAAACCCAGCTTTCAGTTTACAAAGTCATGTTAGTCGATGATGATATCCTTCTGAGGTTTATATTCCCTGTCCATGAACGTAACTTGGAGAGAACAACATGAGAAGGGAACACCCACAAGGAAATGGCTGTATGTTCAGAATAATATCTGTCATATTAAGTCATATTCTGAGTACTTATGTATTTTTTGCATTTTTCTACAAAGTAAATGTGATATGCAGGGTTTTGAACTTTGAAAAGAAAATGTTTAAAATACAGAAACACTGAAATAGTGGTTTATAATTAAAGGGCTCTACTACAATAGCAAAGATCATGTATTATTACGATTAAAGAGAAAAACCCTTGGTATCTTTTCTGTCTACAAGAGTTACTGCTGTTAACTGTATGAGTGACCAGCTGCAGATGTTCAGGACATATGAATAAGGCAATCCTTTTTTACATATTATCTGTCTCTTTCAGTGGCTATATGCCTATATATGTAAATATATAAAGTGTCAGTGGATAATAGGATAGCTAAATGTTGTATGTATAGGAAATGTAAAGAATAAAAACCCAAACAACATGAAAGAAACACAAAGGATAGAAAACAGGAGGTGATATATTAGAAAGGACTTCAGAGATGTGGAAAACAGAAACCTAAATTATACAGTGAGATGTTCTTCCATACAAGAAGGTTTATCTCCCCAGAGCTGTGTCTTTATTCTACATATTAAATTCTGAAATCTCCAATTATTTGTATATTTTGGTAAACACTTGAGAGATCTTCTGTGTCCAGACTATTATTGTTTGGATGGACTGAAGTAAGAGGCTGTAGTTATGAAAGACCTTGAAAGAAAAAGGAATTTTACCTGTGATTATTCTGTTCCATCTTTTTATGTAGTAGCAGTCCACAAATCTACAAGAGAAAAAAAAAAAGGAATAGTAGATGTGCGACCTGGAAAAAAGTACACTTTCATGTAATAAACTGCAATATCGTAGTTATTGGTAACCTTTTAAAGCCATTGCTTTTAAAGTTTTAGCAAAAATAGTATGTATAAAGACAGACGTTCGAGCAAAATTTTATACCTTTTTTCTGACGTATATGCTATTTTCAAATTGTTTATATGCTCTTGGAAGAGGAATTTAGCTGTATGTTTTGAGGAGATACTGTTTAGAAGGCTCTGTCCCAAATTCTCTAAAATAGGCGATCATGTGCTACACTCCAAGTATTAGAACTGCAAGATTAGCCATTTGTGGGCTTCCAGAGGTGAAAAGAAAGATAGTTAGTTGTTTGGATTTTTTTTAATGTCCATTTCATGCTTTCATTTCACATCAGATAAAAGTTAACAAAATCATTCTTAGTTAAAAAAAGAAACCCCCACATTCTTTCTTTGGAGGCACAAAGAAAAGGCATATGGATATGTCGGTAAAGCATATGGAGACCCTTATGTAAAGACAAAACAAAAGCAAAGTGAGGTTACTGGATGGACCCCTGAGGTGCAGCACATAAGAGTGTTTGGTGGAATTTTGCCAATTCTCTTTTCTTCTGAAGAACAAAAGTTCCTTTATATCATAAACAAGTAAAAACAACGCAGGCAGTATACATCTGGTAGCAGCAGAGAGTTGCACACTACTTGAATCTCTGTTTTTATACTGGTTGTTTTCACTCAGTGCTCAAAAAGTAGTGGCCTTTAAAAGTTCATGGCAGTTAGTGTGTTACAGTAGTTGGTTTATTCCACACGAGCACAATGTGCTTTTTTCTTGGGTTGTGTATTTACAATATATAAAGGCTCCAAATGTAGGAACCTCCGTTCAGTTAACAAAGATCTTTACCCTGAAATGATGGTTTCCCACTACTATTGCAAATAAAACTTGACTGGCTGAGCCCAGAAACACAGTTTAATGCACTTCTCTAAATTTTATGTATTTTTTGGTTAATTTTTACTTCTTTAATAGTGGTTTATGCCTCCTGTTTTCATTCATGGAAACCAACTAGACATATCAGCTGTGCAAAGGTAAACATGTACTTTACAAAATTAAGACATTTATCTTTTGCTGAACATAGTATCTATTGTTATCTTGCTCTGAATGTATTTGAATCAACCTCTGGCATCTGCTACAACTGACACACACTATCATTACTAAACTAAACACGCCAAAAACTGTTATGGCATATCCATACACTCATAATACATTTTCGCACCCTTTTTATGGCCTCCCAAGCAGAGGCAGCATGGCTGCAGGCAGACTGCCTATTAGGAACAGTCTCTAGTACACTAACCCCTAAACTGTGGCAAGAAATTATTAGGGACCACACTGGTCATTAGAGCACAAAAGCATGTTCTAGTGAGTTAATAGTAGAAACAACTAAGGTTTGGTACCCAGGAACATTCTTTGGTAAAATTTACTGCTGTAGGTGTAACCAAGGAGTACTTCTAATAAGCTGCCTTCTAGGCTACTGCTGTCTCTTTATTCTGAGTTATCTTTAGAGAAAATTGCTTGGAAGAAGAGACATCCTCACTGAGCATTACCTCTTTTCAGAACACAGACAAAGACTAGAACTCATGTATCACTGTGCACATTGTTTTAAAAAAAAACAAAACAACAACTCATTCTCTGGAGATTTTGAACTATGAGAGCTTTCCAACATTAGCTCTCTAGTAGATGGCTAATGAATTGTGTTGAGTTTTTTTTTAAGGACTCAGAGTTCAGTACTCAGCAGCAGCCAATAAAGATGCCTTGGCAACTTAAGGCTCTTTTGACAATAATGGTCTCCATTTTTATGGTTTCATTGATATACTTAAAATTATTAACTAAAATCCCTGTAGCAATTAATGTTACCAATTAAGAAAGTTTATTTCTTGTGAAAGAGTAGAAGCTGCACCCCAGCTCCCAGTGTATAACTGAGGTTGAGTTCTGAAATGTGAATAATGTATATGGGACAGCTGAATAGTTGCCATATTCTTCTACTGTCGTATGTTATGTCCTAAAGTATATCTTTAAATTACAGACTGCAGTGAAGTAGGGATATGCATAGACATGAAGGGAGAGAGAGGGTATTAGACCACCAAGGGGAACTACATACCAGAAGCAACATCACTCAGAGCTGCGGCTAAGACACACATGGTGTCTTCATGGGCACTATGACAAGACCTCTGCAACACGATTTTTATATCAGCTGCAAACTGTTTTAAATGCAGTTTCACCTCAGTTCTGCCCAACCTAGTACATGGGAGATGTGCTTCTGTGTCCAGCTTCTCCTAAGCTAGGATGATATCCTGCAGGTTTGAAAAATGATGCTGGCCTTCCTTTCAGACCGAGACCCCACATACCAGCGAGCGAAGCTCATACATCTGCCTCTTATCTTGGAGACTGCTGCACTATACTGCAGCTGTGTGTACTTCCTAGTGTAGCCCCGTGCTGAAGAAAGTCCTGCTAGAAGGCTTCTTGTCTTCCCTCCCCAAAGTTGGAGAGGACTGGCACAGACTATCTCCTCTTCTGTGACCAAAAGTACTTGCTGTGCACACCCCCGTGATGTGGGCCCTTGTAAGAAGAGAAATTTGGTCTCTCCCTGTAATGCATCTCAAGTTTCTGTAGTGTATCCATTTTGGTTTTGGAGAGTATCTATAAATTATGTAGTTAAATGTAATTCATTAGGAAGGCAGTTTACCATGGATAAGTGTGTCCAGCTGTTAGTGCGAAGAAAATAGACAAGCAATGCTTGGCCCCAAGCCGTGACTGAAAAGCAATTGGGCAACGTATGCTACATGTCACAAATTGTTTTGCCATTTGTTGGGTGCAATTCCTCTGAAATGGAGAATTTATCTTCTACTCCCACCTCTCCTTTTTTAAATGGCAATAGAATTTCAATTGAGAACAGTTTCCCAGACAACCTTAGCATTCCTTAAGTGCTAAAGACATTTCTGCTGTTTACTGTAAATGGGCTGGGAAAAAAATCTTAAATAGCCAACTCTGTCTTAGTTTATGTCAGTCATCTCAGCAATTTGCTCTGATTAGATTCAAAATTCATAAATGATCTTTACTTTTATTGCCTATCAGTTGCACCAAACAAGGTTACATTTTTTGCCTCTGTAAGTGTTCTCAGATGTCAGACTGATAGAAACAAATGCAGAATATCTTTGCTTTGAAGGATGTACTATAAAAGTTTGAAATGTTGCGAATATAGATATAGTCTGGAGAGTGAAATTCTACTGCAGATAGAGCAATTTCTTCTCTTTCTTCCACACCCCCTGATTTGGTCACAGTCATAAAGGTCTATGTTATGATCCTGCATTAGAAGATTAAAATATTTTGGGGAGCTTATGTGGAGTGTCCCTGCAAAGAACAGACCATCTTTTCAGACGTGTCTGAGCAATCCCATAGAGAGCAAGGTTTGAGATGGGAGTCACAGTAAGCCAGAGAAGATCAGGAAATCTGGTAGGTCTGCTTCTAAAATTTAACAAAAAAATATAGCAGCTATTCCACAGAGAGACTGAGCATGGGGGAGACTGAGGGACTGCTGCTCTGCAACACAGTTAAGGAAGGAAGAAAACTTTCATCCTAGCTCTATTACTATCAAGTATTTCTGCTAATAAGTGGTTTTGTCCCATGGCAGTTTAAATATGCCACATTATTAAAAGGCACATAAGAGAAGAACAGAAAAGCTGGAAATTACAAGACTGTCTATGCGTGAAGGCAATTTTCCAGAAGACTTACATTGCTAATACATTCAAATCTTTCTAATATGATGCTGTATTTCATATTTTTTAAAAACTTATGCCAATTTAAATTATTATGATATTGTGATGAAAAATTGAGGACTGTTTCAGTGCCTGATATCCCAAGCAGTAAGTAGCAACAATGTTTCCCCTACAGGTGTATAAATAATTTAAGACTTTGACCCATAGGTAGATTTCACCTTAAGTTTAGTGAACAAAACCTTCCTATTTCTGTAGTACAAGATGGCTACATTGATTCGATGACACATCCTGTTACACTATAAAGCTCCTTCTATTGAATGCTCAGAGAGCAGCTGTGGCTGAGTCCTAACCCACTAAGCTCCATGTTCTGAACCTTCCTTCATGGTCCCTTAATACAACTAGTTGGCATTGTTATTGCTTTGCTTGAGCTTGGTGGCATATTATGGTGGTGAAGTCACTCCACCTGTTAGCCCTCCATTGCAGTAGGTATTTTTGCAATTTGGCTGTGTTAAGAGACCTAATCTATTGCTGGTGCCTCAAAGACATACTAGGAGTTCAAGCATCATCTTTAGAAGTTAATGATTTTCTGTTGTGCTTGCAATGGGAGATGAATTTTACTATTTAGACAACAGTTGATGTACTCCAGGGACAGTGAGGCATCTACTAAGTTTGATAAATCAGGCAGAATTTATTCACTTGTACATATATAGTTTATTAGAATACTTGATTCTACAAACACTTCTCAGAATATTTCTCTGTCTCCTGAGTGTGTCTTATGGGCATTAGTTGGGTGAGATTATCTAGGAGAGGCCTAATATTGAAATGAAGCATAACAGTATATTAAAGGAAAAGAAATTGGAAGTCAGCAAATGGTAGCCATTTCTGTTGTTGAAGTACAAGATCAGCTGGAACAGCTGACACCATACACCAAATAGCACCATTGGTCTGTCAGCATTGCATGTTCTACAGAAGGATTTTGAAAGGCTCAAACTAATTCTCAATATAAGCAGGGTATTCATTATTAGTTTTATTGAAGTAGAACATCTTGGTTACAATTTTTTGTCCTCGTTCACTAATTTCTGTTAGGTTATGTTGTAATTTTTAATATTGACAACAGTAGTAATTATTGCTAAATTGAGGTATGAATACA
The DNA here is from genome assembly GCA_025331215.1 of Actenoides lindsayi. Lineage (NCBI taxonomy): Eukaryota > Metazoa > Chordata > Aves > Coraciiformes > Alcedinidae > Actenoides > Actenoides lindsayi. The sequence continues at coordinate 79,824 of WTSP01023924.1, forward strand.
GCATAGGCCTACAAGTATACTGAGATAATGGGAAATACTATTTTGGATATTTAAAAATACATGCATTTTAGGTTGTTTTTTTCCTTCTTTAAATAGTGATAATTTCCATTGCTATATTTATTGTTTTTGTTGTAGTAAATAATTTTAAAGCATACTTCAACAATAACTTTAGATCTTGAAAAATCTCATTAGTAATATGAATGATGGTAATAGTAATTGAAGTACAGGTGTGAGATATTATGCTTGCTTTTAAAATCAAAGGCTTGTTTTTATTCAGAATTTAAACAAGAAAACTTCCTGAAAGGGAGCTGTGATACATGTTCATTGGTATACATGAGGAGAGCCTGCTGATATCTGTGGTTCAGGGACTGCAAATGGTCCCATGAGTTCTGGTAACTTAAGGTCTTCATCTCCTAGAATGGTATCATTAATTTCTTTTGTTGGGGGTATAAGTCTGTGCACAGAGGGGTGGGACTAAATATTCAGTTAGCAATTTCCTCCTCCTTTCAAGGAAATTGATCTCTTTACCACTAAGTGATTTCTGAATTTCTCATTCTGTTAATCAAGATAGTACATTATTTTTGCCTTTCAGAAAGACTCATCCATGTATCCCCTAGTTGTATAGGGTTGCTTTTTGGAACAGAAATTGCATTTAGCACTTTTGGTCTAAGGGCAGCCTCTTAGACATATAACAGATGCTCTCTGTTAACCCCCCTCCCTCCCCAAAGGGGAAAGAGAGAAGGAATAAGGGAGAGAGACTTAGCGATTAGAAAAGGAAACTAGAACAGCTTTAATGAAAATGAAATTAA